>JABTTQ020000805.1:0-121975 GCA_016081115.2 Rehmannia glutinosa | reverse complement strand
TGGTGGCCGGATTATTAGTCTCCGATTGTTTCACGAGAATCGGATTGCGGTGCTCCGCTCTGTTTTTAAGATTATCAACACCGTTTGCACGCGGGCTTTCAGTGATATCTTGCAGCGGGTATGGCGTGTGAATGGCGCCGCCGCCGCCGCCGCCGCGGCGGAAAGTGGTGGTGGGAATGGCGGCGGGCCGACGGGTGGTGTGCCGGTGCAGTTTGTGGGTCCGGTTACTCATCAAGTCGGGGAGGCGGAGAGGAGAATTGAAGGTGGTGGTGGTGGGGTGGCGCCGCCGCCGCCTGGTACGGCGATCTTGTATCATCATCCTCATCTGAATGTGGCGCCATTTCTCCCGCTTCCACACGCGGCGGCGGCGGGTGGGTTGATCAGGATGGCGGGCCCGCCGTCGCCAGGGGCCCACCATCATAACCCTCCTCCTCCGGTGGCGGCGGATGTTATCGGGGTCCCCATTCACTTGGTGGCGGCGGGGAATTTTCCGGCGTACGATTTCGTGGCGCAGCGGCAAATGCTGAGCAATGAATTAGGAGAAATGCTGAGCAGGAACTTGAATATCAACAGCAGAGAGGAAATTAATAACAGAGACATTGAAGAAGAAGAAGTTCCAGCAGATGATAGAACTATTTTCTTGACGTTCTCCAAAGGCTACCCCATTACCGAAGATGAAGTAAGAGAATTTTTCACTAGGTAACAAGCAAAAAAAAAATGAAAAACACCTTTCATTTTCTATTTTTAGGGATAATTGCAAAAAGGCCCCTGAGGTTCAATCTAATTACAAAAAACCGAGAGATTTTTGAAAATTGAAAAAGAAAAAACAAACTTTAGGTTCTCTCTTCAAAAGCAAAAAAAAAAAATCATAAACCCATCTAATATTTCTAAAAGTATTAAAATTATCCACTTAAATTTAAGACATAATCAAAGCTGAGGTTTTCTTTTATAATTTGGAACATCGGGGAATTTTTTATAATTAGCCCAAACCTTAGGAGGTCTTTTGTAACTATCCTTTATGTTTATTTTTAGTTTAAATCCTCTCAATGTGGCAAAATTGCAAAAATTTCAGTCTTTATATTCGCTTAACTTGTCCAATTTTTTAACTTTGTTGTAATTTACACAACTAACATTCTGAAAAGAAAAAAAAACCACATTTGATAATATTTACAGATATGCAGTTTTTAGAAAGTTAGTGTATGTATATTGCAGAAAAGTTTAAAATCAGATATTATGTTTCATCGTCCGAATGAATGACACGTGTGATATATTAAAACAATCAAGCAACCACTCGTATTTATTTGAATGACACGTATTATTAATTAGTGGAATAAGGAAAATGGCACACAAAATCTGGTCTCAAATTGGACTAATCAAAAGCCAAAACGCTATTTAGGCCACAACATAAAGTACGGATTTTGCAATTTTGCCATCTACATATATGTTTTTTCGTTGATGAAATTAAAGAAAATGTGTTTTTTTCTTCTTCCATTTTTGGTTTATTATTTCAGGAGATTTGGAGATTTCATAGAGGAGCTGATAATGCAAGAAGTTGGGGACGATGAGCAAGTTTTGTACGCGAGGATGGTGGCCCGATCGACGGCTGTGATCGACGGGATAGTCGGAGGGAACAAGGCGAAGTACTCTATAAATGGAAAACATGTTTGGGCCAGAAAATATGTTAAAAAACAACATCAGTTGCAACATGAAGTTGGTTCTTCTTCTCCATCAGCATCCACTGCACCTGGAGACCAATCTTGAATCTACATATAATCTAGTAATACTAATACATATCTTGTTGTTTCATCATTAATTAGGTGTAGCATTGGTTAATTTTAAGGATAGTTTTTATGTGCTTGGTGTTTTAGTTTTATGTTTTGTTGTTTAATTGTGCTTTCTGAAGCCCTGTGACATTAATTTGTGGTAAAAGATTGGAAATTCATATTGACTATGATAATTAATGTTACTAAGATTTCTTGCTAAGTGGATTCTGGTGTTTCGTATGCTATTGCAATAAGATTATGACACGCGTCACACGTACGTTTAGTGTTTCATTTTTAATTTCAATAACATTAATAAACACCACGTGTACATTTAGTGATTCATCTTCTATTTTAGAACATGATCAATAGCCACACGTACGTTTAGTGTTTCGAATGCTATTGCAATAAGATTATAACACGCGTCACACGTATGTTTAGTGTTTCATTTTCAATTTCAATAACATTAATAAACACCACGTGTACATTTAGTGCTTCATCTTCTGTTTCAGCATCGTCCAATGCCTCTGGAGAGCAATCTTGAATCTACATATAATCTAGTAATACTAATACATAACTTGTTGTTACATCATTAATTAGGTGTAGCATTGATTAATTTTAAGGATAGTTTTATATGTGGTGTTTTAGTTTATGTTTGTTGTTTGTTTTTTTTTTTTTTTTTGAGAATGTTTATGTTTGTTGTTTGATTGTGTGCTTTAATTTCTGAAGCCCTGTAACATTAATGTGTGGTAAAAGGTTGGAAATTCCCGATTGACTAAGATTTCCTGCATTGCGGATTCGTGTTTCGATAAAATCAATCCACATTTAGTATTTCATCTTCAATTTCAATAACGTCAATACACACCACGTGTATATTTAATGTTTCATATTCTATTTTAATAACATGATCAACAATACTTTGTGTAGGTTGATGACACCATTTTATACTCAATGTGTATGTAATACTCCATCTGTCCCATAAAGATAGGCAAGTAGACCAATTCACACGGATTAATAAAATATAATAAATGTAATTGGGATTATAGTTGGGATTAAGAAAACATCTTCTATTTTAATTAGTATATTGTTGTATAATTAATACTCTCAACAAGTAAACAAACATATAAATTGGGATGGACAAAAAAGGAAAGGTGGTCTATCTTTTTGGGACGGAGGGAGTAGTAATATTGAAATATATGATGAATTATGAAAGACTACTATTCAACTTGGATTTCTTGTGTTTAGTTTTAAGCAAGTTTTGATTTTGCATGCACGAGTTCCTTGAAAAGGGTTGATATGGATTTTTTCTTATTTGGAGGTAGAATTGATAGGATTTAGGTATGCTTTGTTGCATTACTTTTTTTTTAAGAAAAAAGAAAAAGAAAAGTGAGTTGCGGTTGTTAATATGCCAAAAACTAAAAGAAGAAGAAAAAAACTCATGAAGTGAACTAGAGCTAGCAATGAGTTGGTTGGGTCGGGTTAGCCCTAGTCCAACCTCATTAAGTGTGATTTTGTTTCGGTCATTCGGGCTTATCGGACTTCAGTTCGTTTGGGGTGACCAAAGTAGACCCTATCCTTTTCGAGCTTCTAAAAATGGAGCCCAATCCAGCTCTATATATGGGTTAGTCGGGATGGGCTAATTTTGCTAGCTCTAATGTGAACCCACAAATTTCGGCTTGTTTTGCAATTTTTTTCGGAAAAGAACTAGGTTAATCTAATCTTTGAGTTTTTTTTTTCTTCTTTTGCAAAGTATGTTTTTTACGAGACCAAATTTTGACACGTACACTTATTGTTCTAAAAATTCTCGCTTAACATGTTTAGGCGCTATACCCCATTTGGCGCCTAAGTTTTCTTCCGATAGGCCCCAACTAATTCTATGTATACCCTAGTTAATCGTCCAGGCCTCGCCTAAGCGCTAGGCCACAATTTGTCGTCTGCCTAGTACTTTTTGAACACTAACTATGAGACTTGAATTACAATTATGTCTAATGAATATATAGGTAAATGATAAACAACGGCAATAATAATAATAATAATTTGTTCAAAACAAAAAACATATTTGTCAAGAAAGACTTCATGGTTTTCAAAAAGATTTATAAACTACTTTACACAAACTGAAGTGTTTGGGACTTGGAAGTCGTTGGCAAGTAACCTATTGTTGTGCATTGTTGTCACTAAGGATTAAAATTATAATGTTTACGTCAAAATTATGAAAAATAAATTATGAAATTTACATCAGAAAAAAATATTATCTCATTCGAAAAACTTAAATAAAGGGATATTTTAGAATTCTCCAATTTACAAATGAGCTCTTCTTTTTTATTCAAATGAAATTCTTTTACTTAATTTGGTAGTGGAATACTGGAGAATATTTTATTATGGATGTGTTCCCACCTCAAATGCTATGGTATCATAAGACTTCAGGAATCCCTATTTTTTTTGGTTGTTGGTATTTCCAGGTTTCATGATATTTTTGGCATGTTTATGTAATTTTACAACTTTTCAACAGTGCGTCGGAAAGTCTTTTAAATATGGGATAATTACAAAAACAACCCTAAAATTTAGTCTAATTATTGAAAAACTCTGGCTATCTTTCAAAATCACAAATACCTAACAAATACCCTATCTAGATGGTTGATTTGTAAGAAAGATACAAATGTCAAGTCAAGGTGTTATTCATAATATTGAAAGATAACTGCGTTTTTTTGGTAATTAAGTTAAACTTCAAGGATGTTTTTGTAATTATCCCTTTAGATATTTGTAGAAATACACTCTTAAAACAAACTTTAATCCATGGTTGCCCCTGAATCACCCATCCCTCAGCATAAGTTTCAAACCTGATTCACCTGAAGGAAAGAATATCTTTAGTCAAACCAAATCGAATTCTTACAACATTTTTTTTGCTTATATTCGAATCGAAAATTCAAACCAATTGGAAACAGACAGCGTTTTTCCACACAATTATTGAAATACATTTCATCTGGAAACAGAGGGCAGTTAGAGACAACGAACGAGTTTCCAGCAAACAATTTCTACACCATACAAGAGCAAGGCAAACGACGAAAGCATAAATCGGTCAACAAGAAGTAAATTCAACAGAAAAATCCACTTGTTCCAGACGGTATGATCTTAATATGCTCATAAGAAAGGAGGGTCTTTTGCTACTCATCAAAACGGGCATGCTTTTTCGAATTCCTTTTGCTCTTTGCGACAAAATTCAAATTCATTGGTGTGGTAATACATGCAACCAGCGTAAGAATCAAATTCTTTGTTGCAGCTCTGGTGGAGATCTCTCAACCTGCAAACACCAACATGGATAGAATTGCTCAACATATTTTGGTGTTGAATTCATCCACATCCAGATGGTACACATGCAAAGATTCTAGTCTCGTATCTTTTTCTCTTTGAAATTGTACATTTGGTAACATTGCAAATCACTAGTGTCACAACAGAAAATCACATGTATCAATGGATAAAGCTCTTCGCTGTCAATTATAAGCAACCCCTTAACTTTTCACATTTGGTGAAATGGATAATATGTGCAATTGTCTTCATCATTTTGTTCACAAACTACCATGTTGAAAAATTCAATCCAATTTCCGATAGGCCTCACTGCAATTTTTAAATATTTCATGTTACAGCATGTCTGAACTGCAGTTGTGAATACTAATATCAACCTGCTCAACTTGATAAACATTGAGAAGCTTCAAATTGTTAGATAAATGTTTTTTTTCGAAATTTTGATGATTTTGTTTAACTGAGTTTTTACACCAAAACAATGTCCCTAAATGTTGTCCAAATACTACCAATTGATTTAAAATGTTTTTACTAATTTTTTGGAGTATTTCTTGAAGTTTATTTTTGTCAAAAATCGGACAACACTTCTATTTTGAGGTCAACCGGTCGCCCTAGAGGGCAACCCGTGCCTGAAAGTCGAAACCTGAAACAGAAAACAAAACTGGGGATGAAAAAGGCAGGTCGACCGGTGCCTGCAAGTTTGCCAAACTTCAGTTTCGTTTCTGTATTGAAATTTTGAGAGGGCAACCGGTCAACATAGGGGGCGACCGGTCGGACCCCCTGTCGACTGGTCACCCTGTGTAAAATAGTGCGATCTACTTTCAAATTTCTATCTCTGCGCGACCGTTCAACCTCTATTTTTGACAGCAAAATTCAAACCGTTGGACAACCATTATCAGCAAGATTTACTTTATCAATTTTGTACTATATTTCTACATCTTGTGATCTTCTTTTTGTAGACAAAAGTGAAGATGGAGGAGCCTATGTTGGAGATCCAATCTTGAAGACTCTCCTATAAATAGAGGAAGATTTGAAGCAAACAACACACAACACACAAGCATACAATACAACAAGAAATCTGCAAAATTCTCAAAGCTTTCATTTTTACATTCTTGTTGTAATAGCCTAAGTTCTTGCACTTGCACAATCTTGAGGTCTAGGCTTTTTGTTCTTAATTACACTTGCACTCAAAGTTTGTATACTTCATTTATTGAGTTGTAATCTTGAATTTTTCTATTATCCAAAACAAGATATCCTTGTTAGTGTTCTTGTGGTAAGAACACACTTGGGTGATCTTAGGTGTTGAAGAGTGTGGTACTCTTCATAGGTGTTGAAGGAAGATTGTGGTAATCTCCTTTAAGGTGTTGTAAGAAGATTGTGGTAATCTTCAAAGGTGGTGTTGTATTAATTGTGGTAATTAATAAAATCTTTTTTTCTTTTTGAAATCCACTTCGGATATACCGGGGTGGTAGTAGATTAGGCCCTAGGTGGGTTGAACTACTATAAATCATCGAGTGTTGTTTAATTTCCGCATTTACATTCGTGTCAATTACGTGTTCATTCGAAAAAGATGGCGATTTGCGAAAAATTGGCATAATCTATTTACACCCCCCCCCTCTAGATTATCGTAGCCACTTGGACTAACACAAGTCACCGTAAGAAGTCAAAGGATAGAGAATGAGGATCTAAATGGGGATTTGGAACCCGGGTGATTTAACCTTAATGTGCAAATAAAGAGTATAACTTAGGGATCAAAGTCAAAACTCCACAAATTTGGAATGATATCTATCAAGTACAAATAGTCATTTACTCTTTTCTTGAATTAAGGAAGCACGTTCACAGACCATACTCATAACTCATAAGCATGAGTCTTCTGATAGTTAAGTAGGAGAACCGTCGAAAGCTGCTGATGCCTGAGTAAAGACCAATCCAAAGTACTGGGGCTTAGCCATGGTCATGGAAGACGAGCAAAAAGTTTTGAGAGAGAAAGCAGAGAGATTAAGAGAAGAAAGAAAATATGAATAGGAAAAGGGATAAAGGTATTAAAGAGGCAGAGAGTGAAGAAAGAGAGAAGGTAGATGCAGTGGAAGCCAGCCGTGAACAAAGCAGACCATTCTTGCAGGAGGTAAAGAAGATACAGTAATCGAACAATTTATTCATTGTGAATACGGCTTTACAGCTATATGATTTTATTTCCATTTGACATTTGATGAGGGGATTTGACTCAGTCTGCTTAAGCAACATTGATAAAGGATTTAATCGCAGAAAGAAGGAAATTACTGGCCAAAACTCACCTGAATCAAATGGTAAGGAGTGATCAAACAGCCACAGTTAGAAACTATAGTCTATTCCACTTGTTTGATATTTCATGGATGGTTGGCCCTTGATGCTTTGGCAGAAGATAGTTGATTTTATTCTGGTGGTGGGCGTGAATTACATCTTTTGAGCATACTGACTTAATTTTGGATGACTTACGGATTTCATTATATGTAGACTACTTTTAGCTAGTGTCTTCCTGTGTCCACAATAGCGGCGATTAGGCACATAATGGCATATAACTAATGTCTTCAACAACTTTTAACATGAATAATAAGTTAAGCCCAGAAAGTTCAAGAGGCGGACTAATGTTGATGATAAGTAATTCAACTGATATTCAATTGTTTTATATAGATCTCTAAGTTGATCAGATATCATTTGCATACTATTGCAACAACAGTATGTGATCTATAAATCCCAAAGTGTTCTCATATTCTCTAACTATATTTGTGCATTCTTGTCATACTTCAAAATGAATGGCATCTAGCACTTTACGGATGCGAAGCACAGAACTTACACATAAAACTTTGAGAGAAAAAAAAAAGAAAAGAAAAGAAACTGCAGGAGTAAATTTCCAACTATTAAACTTAAATTTATCATCCTTGCCACTCTAATAAGGGAGTCAAGTCATAGGCAAGAGGCATAAACATTAGCTTCATATTATTTGTGATTGCTCTAACCAAAATAAACCAGTAACCATCATAAATTCAGCTTTCATATACAGCAAAATGAACCTGATCAGTCATCATATTTACAAATTAACAAGAAGGAACCTGTGCCATCTTCAAATCTTAGAAGCAAAAAATAAAACCCTCAATTTCAGCAGATACCATAAAGATGCCCAAGCAAATTTAATTATAATTTGACAGCAGATTGTACTATATGAAATATTTGACGATGTTGTGTATGAAATATACAAGTATTAACTTTTAACTTACAGGTGAAGCACGCATTGCGTAACTTGGCGTCCTTTGTCAAGGCATTTCTCAGGGTTTGGATCATCCTTCTTGCACTTCAGATAAGCTACATTCTCTCCGCGACATTTGGTCCCTATATGCTTCGCTGCTGCCATTAAAACAGACGAAGTTGGAACTTGTTCTGCTGCATCCACTGCGCTTGCCATCTTAAACTAATAACTGTAAAACTATCACCGTTTTCACCTTATTTAGCAGGTCGTATAGTAAAATACACTCACATTATACTCCCAAATGTTTGGGGACACAAAATCAAGAAAAATAATGCACACCCAGTAACATTTTTCATTCTAATAACATAATCTCAATTTGAGAATAAAATGTGGAACTTCGAGTGATCCATACTCCCATAGTCCTCAAAAAGAATTTGGAAAAAACTAAATTCTGATAAATTCTCATCAAGTATAATACAAATAACCAACTTTATGCCTTTTCAAAAAATAAATAAATAAATAACCAACTTTATGGCACTAATTCAGAAGTCACATAAAATAATGTCTGTACATCATAAATAATTCTTACCCAACCCCACATCAACCTACAAAATCTCAACCATTACAACGAAATCATCAGAAAATTACCAAATCTCAACCTACAAAGAAATGAAAATTACTCACAAAATACTAAAATCGCAACCATTACACTAAATCATCAGAAACATGAAATAAAAAACAATAAAACAATAAAACGAGAAAGATAGATCGAGAGAAACTGCTCACCTCTTCCCTTCTTTGGAGGTTCTATTTTATGAGTGAGGCTGAGTTCAGAAGAGTTTACGAAGATTCTGCTTTCGTAATTCAGTACTATATCAGGGCTATTTTCGTCTTTTTACATTCTAAATTGGGCCTACACTGCCCATCACATCAGCAGATGTGAAGGCCCAGCCCCCAATTCTTGATTAAGCCCAAATTAGGATTTCAAACAATTTTTTTTCGGCTTAATAGCAAAATATGCCCTATAACTTAGGCCGTTTTGCATTTTTGCCCTTTAACTATTAAAGTTGTAATTTATACCCTGGACAATTTTGCCCTTATAGCCAAATAGCAGTTTTGGTCCATTATCTTTCCAAAGGTAGCAATTATAGCCTATAACTTTCGAGAATTAGCAATTTCAATCCTTTCATACTATAGCTATTTTCAATAAACTCAAATTTCATAGATTATGAAGATTTACATTTTCAGAAATCTAATTTATTCGTGGCATTGTTACACCTACTTAGATCCAGTCTCTATTAAGAGGTTTTAAGTGGATCATGTCAGGTTTACAGCCTATAAACTCCATAGGACATACTTCTGTAAATGCTTCATAATTCTAAATCAATTTCGGACTAAGGTTTTGATAAAACATATATAGTCCATCACGACCATATCAGGCCCAACATGCTTCCGTAAAATTAATAAATCCCTTAAAATTCATACCTTCTTTGACCAAACAAAGACCGGTGAGATGGTTCGCAACACCACCAAATCGGAAAATTATCGCCCCGGATCGTTTGACAAACATCTCTCATCTGCTCAACCTCACCCTCAAGGAAGATGATCTGCAAGTTATCCGACTCTTCAAAGAATCGTTCAAGACAACCTCGTTCGTCCTACTCCAAGCGTATAAGAAATCTTTAAAAGGGATAAATTAATAGAACATTATGAAGACATGTTGAAGCTAAAAGCCCCTTTTTATTAAGAATTTATTGAAATATTTATTACATTAGTAATCTCCTTTTAGGAGGAGAATACCGATTTAGCCTCTCATAGATGAGGCTTGCACTCGAAAACACATAAAATTTTAAAAAACTAAAACACTTAGCTAATACAAATTTCCACTCAGAATTTATTATAAGAAAACTAAGGAAAATGATCGATGTCCCCACCTTCCTTCAAATCTTGCTACTTATAGATGTGAATCCGGACTTGAAAGGCGGACTCCAAATCCTGTTGAAATTTATGACGTCATTGCTTACGTCATATCCTGCATTATTACCTCGCCAGTTGTATTCCTTTTCTTTCCGCGACTGACTCGGCGTGTTTTGTCGGGTAATCTTTTAAAAAGATAGTTTGCGTGGTCCCCGGGATAACGCGTCTTGTGAGTGGGCCCTTGTCCTTTCCAAATGCATGATCTTGTCGGTCGGGTTTGGGTGAAATCCTTTCCCAAACTCGGGTTCCTTCCTTCGGGCATGCTTGTGATCCAATCGATCCAACGCCAACATGCGCCATGTTACATGAACTTCCTGTAAGTTTTTTTGCTCACGGAATCTTGTTCTCCCAGAGAATTCTTCTTTTAGTCTCGAAGAGTTCCTCTACAAATCCCGTGGTTGATCCGTCATCGAATTCAAAAGGAAAGATCCATTTCTTTGAATTACGAAAAACTTGAATGGATATTTGACTTTGTCCATTTCGGTTAGACAAACCCAAAGACCCCATGCTCGCCTGCCTAGAAGCTTTCGTCTTGAAAAATGCTCCTACTAACAATGGTGCTTTTTCCTGAAGGCGCTTTAATATATTTTAAAGCATTTCCATCCTGGTCCTTCTTAGCTTGATGAAATGAAAAGCTTCATTAAAGCCTTTCTTTCTTTGTTCGGAGTCGCTTATTTGATAAAATACGATTCAAAATATCTCCTCCGGCCAAATGTGGATTATTAGCCCAAGTCTCGTATCGCTTTCCCAATCCATTTTGGTAATTTTGAAATTTCGGGAATCCGGTGATACGGTATAGATTGAAGCTAGGGCTCCAAAAGTATACCATTCTTGTACTTCATTTGGATGACTTCCTGGTTTCATCCAAACTCTGAGATACTTGCCTGAGATATCAACTATTGTTTTTTCTGATATACTTGGTCTTTTTTCTTCCCAACGGCTACTGCTCACCATTCTGTCCTGTTGGAAAGACATCCTTCTTGGCTCAACCCTAAGACTTTGACTTTTGTTGAAGACTGGTTGATCTTGTATTTTCATATCTATCTCCTTGATAGTTGGAGACTCAATGATCTCTGGTAGAACCACCGTGGCAAGGTCCTCGAAGATTCTTGGGACTTCAATAAATTCCTTTCTCAAGAATACTTCTGAATGATGTGTATTCGAGAGAGCATATGATACCTTGTATGTGATCGAGTAGGGTCTGTTCCCTTCTTTCATCAAATCGTTTCTTTTTAAATCTTGATGAAGGGTTAGGACTCTATTGAAATCTCGATCTCCCAAATTGTATGCAATTCTAGGATAGACATTAAATGCCAATTTCCCAGCATACAAATTTCTTGTAACCGCTCCAAGGCATGAATATTTGAGATGTGAGATTCGCTTGTCAAAGATAGCAAGATTGAGCAAATCTATTCCTTCTTTAAATGTTGCTTTAATAATGACTCTTATGGCTCCGATATGAATCCATGAGAGTGTATTCACAACTTCTCTTTTAACTCGCTTTTGATCTCCTGGATTTCTCTAATAGGGACCAACCGCATCTCAATCAAAGTTCTGCGAAACTCCATCGAATAGCAAATTCTCCGGTTGTTACCCTGTGGATAATTTGGTGTTTTCTGTTACGAAACCCAATCTTATCCAAAGCCTTTTTCCATCGCTCCGATTGTAAATCCATCATAGATTTGAAGCTTTGGATCTTCCTTCATAATTCTCATAAGAGTCTTATGAGACACCGTCGTGTGAGAGAGGAATCCTGACATATCCTCCCTGATCGTCTATTGAAGAATGTCTTTTTCACTCTGAGTTGAACTGGATTCACTTCCATCGTCAGAATAAATCTCTTCTTCATAGATGCTTTCATCTGAGGGAATATCCTCAAATTGATACACCTGTATTAAATCCTGGTAGTAGACATCTTCTTCGATTTCTGGTGTAGCCTCGAACTGTCTAACTCCTCGTCTTTGATTGTCTGGGCAATCCATCGAGATATGTCCTCTTGCTTCACATGTCCAGCAATTACAGTCTTTGAAACTCTCATTAGCTCTGGTGTGAGCACGCCTGAAAGTTCTTCTTCTTGGAGTTCTGCTGGTACTTGCTTGATTAGAACCTGATGAAGAGGCGCTTACTCCCTTGCTTGTCTTTGGTCTTTGCCCCGATTTGTAACCGGGCTTTTTGTTTTGACCAGAACCTTCTAGGTCTCCATGAAGACTTTTTCCTGTTGTTTCCCCGGTGGTATGGATGGCTTCTCTCCTTCTTCTTCTTATGCCGCCGTGGTTGACCTCCCATAACTGTTGGGATATCATTGTCCACGCAACATAGAGGAACCGCTTTATTAATTCCTCGTAATCTCTTATAATTCCCGTATAGAGTGCCTGGTAATACCATTCGAATAACTTGCCTTTAAGAAAGACATTCTTCCTCGCCATCAGATCTAATTCCGCTCCATCCTTGTATTCCCCGATAAGCATTTCTCTCAAGGGACTCGGAATCTTTGCAAAGAATAGCTGTGAAGCTTCCTTTTCTCCAATCTTGGATTTCCATCGGTATTCTGTGAATAACTTGATATATTCGTCAATGTGACAAATTTCATGTAACTCAAGGCTATAGAGGGCTTGTTTATATCTTTTTCTTTTTTCATCCTCTAATCCCTCAAAGTAACCTGCGCCGATGAACTGGATTTTGAATAGTTTTGCCATATCATCGACGATTCCTTTCAGTGATTCTCTTGATGTGACCACGCTCTTCGTACTTGCATCGGTCATATCCCATGCAATCTTTACAGATCCCTCAATACTCATTTCAAGGAGTAAAATGAAAGAATCTTTCGTAAGATCAAGGGTACATGCTGCAATCCTCATTGCTGATGCCCATTCATCAATAAGAACTTCTCGATTTTTGAAATCTGGAATATCTAGATTTAGCGTCAATCCATATGGATGTATCGGATCTAGATGCGATATTCCATAAGGAGCCTGGTGAATATTTGGCCTTCTAAGAGGTACTCGAGTTCCTGCAATAGGTGGTCGAGCTCCTATTCCTGAAAGTGTTTCATTCCCTATGGTAAAATCTCCAACATGGTGCATTCTCTCGTCCTGAGTTCCATGATTTGAACCCGCATTTTCTTCGACGTTAGGATTTACTGGTGGCGGTGGTGGAATTGGCGGAATTAGTCTACCAAGAGGGTCATAGGTAACCAAAGATGATCCATCTCCTGCGTTCATCTTTAAGTCTACAATACCTAATCCCGCGAAGGATTCTGCCTGGTCATGTAGATCTTTAAGATTGATCTTCTCCATATCCATCACTTTTAGTTTATGATTGATTTTCCTTTGATGATAGCAATGAGCTTTTCATCGTCCGTCATTTTTCGTATAACTTCGGTTGGTTTTCCTTTTTGGTGTAAATAGTCGGTCGGCCCAAATCAATACGTTTCTTTCCTCCTCCTAAAAACTTGGTCTGTCCTCCAGGTTCTTAACTCGTTTGAATATCATGAAGGATTTGAGAGTCTCCTTCGATATTTCACCATCGTCTCCATCAGTTGATCGATGAACTTGTCTTTGGTAGATGAATATGGCGGTTGCCATAATTACGCACCGTCTTCGGACTTCTCTAAGATCTTCTGAGAACTTGATTTGTCTGGAAGTATCTCGTTCCACTCCGATACTCCATCAGGAATCATTATTCTGATGGGCATTCTCATGAACCGCTTCTTGGAGGTTCATCAACTTGACATATAATGTCTGGTTTACTATCCAGAAACTCATATGATATGCCGCTTGCATCTCGCATTGCCTCAAGGCTTCCATGTCGGCTCCTGCGCGTTCTTGTATCTCATATTGGTGGTTCCAATATGCGATCTTATCCTGGTGTTCTTGTGCATACATCGTCAAAATTTGACGATATGTCATGTATGGCGTACATCTCGGACAATTGTCCGGATCCATATTCTCGGAGATAATTCTCCTCACCAATTGTTAATTACATAAAATAATAAATATAACCAAAAAGTTCTTAATAAACCTGGGCTCTGATACCATTTTACGCAAAATACTTAGTCAAATCAGTCATATGTATGAATAAGGGTATAATTGGTATTATGAAAATATGCAATTATTCCGCTAGACCAATTTTGCAGCAACTCGAGACTTATAGGACACCAATTGCTTCGGTATAAAGCTTATAGGACCACTTTTGCAGAACGTTATAAACTTACAGGGCATATTTTGCAAAACTTGATAAACATACATGGCATATTTTGCAAAACCAATAATAAAAGTCCGAAAATACAATTTAACCCAAGTTACAAGATATTTTCTGCAATTAAGCCTTTTTTTTTCTTTCAAAAAGTTATTCTAATATGGTTCCATTTTAATATAATTTTGTGACTGCTTAAGGATCCAATTTCGATTAAATGTGTCAAATCTAGCACATCTGTCTTGTTTGGGATCCAAACATGATTAATTAAACGATTCCATTATAATTTTATATAAATGCTAAAAAAAATGCTGGTTATTTAATAGTATCACGTGAAATTATATTCAATTTTCTAAATTACTTTGAATGTAAAATTGTAATCCGATTTTTTATTTTTATCAAGGATGAACCACATCCTTGAGGGCCTTTACTACCCCGCCCCTAGAACTTCGTGGAGGAGGTGAATCGCAGGTAGAGCTGTCAATTTTAGCCCAACTCGGTGGGTTGGCCCGACCGGCCCGGTAAAGTGACCAGACTGGTCTACACTTTCTTACGCCTGAAAAGTCGGGCCGGGCCGGTAGGCCCGGTTTTCCTTTGTATTTTCTATTAGTATTCGGCTCATTTAGATAATATTCTTATTTATATTCATTTAATATTCGAATACAAAAATTTATTCTTATTCTTATTTGAAAATATATTCAAATATATACGAATCTATTCGAATATTTGTATTCAAAATCCTAACTTATATTTTATCTCTTTTTTTCTACAATACCTGATTAGATTATTGCAACAACAATTAGAATATACATAATAACTTTTTAGTCATGAAATTATTAAATACATTAACATATTCATCACCAAATACATCAATAAAAAAAGAGACTATTGTCGAGTCCATCAACAATATACTACAAAAATATAGTTATATGTGTACTTATTGGCTTAAGCTTTTTATAAGTGGATATATGATTTTTATATTAATAATCTGTAATACCCAGAATTTTATTTATGAAATATTTTTGCTTCCGCTACAATTGACTTAGTTAAATTTTATTTTTAAATTATCCATGTATTTTTCATCGTAAAAATTAGGATTATGCTCGTTTATTTTATTAAAGAAATTATAGGGCGTTACAGGTGGTATCAGAGCGGGTCTACCTTTCTGTAGACTTGTAAAAAAAAAAATTGTAAATTTCGCGTGTGTACTCTGATAAATGAATTAGAATTATATTTTTTTATATAAACGAAAAGAGTCTACGTATCCACCACCGCTATGCCACGCCAACTCTGAAGCCGAGGTACGAATTTTTTTTAAAAAAGGATTTCGCTCTCTCCTGCTTATGCCATCGCTATTGTTACTTTTGCTATTCTTTCTTTCTTATTGTCAAATGCTATTGATAAAGTATTTTAATACCGTTGTAATGAATTTTACATCTATTGCAAAGAGAAAAATGAAAGAAATATGCTAAGTTTTCTTGGATGCATAGCACGATAGAATGCCATCGAATTATTGATATATTATGTTAATTGTGAACTTTATGGACATTACGAGTTTACTGTGATGCCTTTTGGGTTAAGCAACGCACCAGCGGTCTTTATGGACTTGATGAATAGAGTGTTTCATCCTTATTTAGATCAATTTGTCATTGTGTTCATCGATGATATCTTGATCTATTCAAAGGATAAACAACAGCACGAAGAGCATTTGAGGATCGTGTTGGAGACACTTCGCAAAGAGAAGCTTTATGCGAAGTTCAAGAAATGTGAGTTTTGGTTGGAGCGAGTGGTGTTCTTGGGTCATGTAGTCACCGCCCGAGGTGTCGAAGTGGATCCGGCAAAGTGGAGGCTATAAATGAATGGAAAGCGCCATCGACCGTGAGTGAGTGAGTACGCAGCTTTCTTAGACTTGCTTTGGATATTACTGACGGTTCATTGAGGGTTTTGCCAAGATTGCTTTGGACCAATGACCCGACCGACGAGAAAGGGAGAAAATTCCGATGGGTCGAGAAATGCGAAACCGCTTTCAAGAGTTGAAACAGAGATTGGTTACCGCACGGTTTTTGACGATACCCAATGGATTGGAAGGGTTCGTAGTACACGCATTGACTTGGAGTTAGCAGCCGTAGTACACGCAACAGGGGAAGGTGATAGCTTATGCCTCGAGACAATTGAGGCAGCACGAGCTTAACTATCCCACGCATGACTTGGAGTTAGCGGCCGTAGTACACGCTCTGAAGATATGGCGCATTACTGTATGGAGGAAAATGTGATATCTATACGGATCATAAGAGTCTCAAGTACTTCTTCACACGAAAGAATTAAACATGAGACAACGAAGATGGTTGGAGTTAGTCAAAGATTATGACCGTACTATCCACTATCACCCGGCAAAGCCAATGATGTAGTGGGCGATGCCTTGAGTCGGAAGAACAGTGGTGAACTGACGAGCATGATCACGGAACAAGAGCAGTTGATCAAGGATTTCGTCAACATGAGAATCGATGTGGTAGTACCCCCAACCAACACCAAAGCTATCATATCTGCTATGGTGGCAGAGCCGACTTTGAGAAATCGGATCAAGGAGGCACAAACGAAGGATATGTTTTTGTGCAAAATGAGGGAGCGAGCTTTAGCTGGAAACATTAGAGGTTTCATTTGTAGCACCGATGGTACACTTACTTATGAAGGAGAGTCTCGTGTACCAAAGGACGAGGACCTAAGAAAGGAAATCTTAGAAGAGTCTCATTGTACACCTTACACGGTGCATCCGGGAGGTACGAAGATGTATCGTGACTTGAGAAATACTTTTTGGTGGAGAAACATGAAGGGCTCTATTGCATCGTTCGTGGAGAGGTGTTTGACTTGTCAACAAATCAAAGCCGAACACCAACGACCATCGGGGTTGCTACAACCACTGAGGTCCCTGTGGAAGTGGGAACATGTTACAATGGATTTTGTGACCGGTTTACCGAGGTCGAACAGGAGGAACGAAGCTATATGGGTCATCGTGGATAGATTGACGAAGACCGCACATTTTTGCTTGCGGTTAAGATGACTTTCAAGATGGAATGCTTGGCTCAATTATACATTGAGGAGATCGTGAGGCTACATGGGTACCTAGTTTCGATTGTGTCCGACGAGACACACGGTTTACTTCAAATTTTTGGAAGGGATTGCAAAGAGCAATGGGGACGAGATTACAATTGATGACGGCGTTTCATCCCCAAACAGGATGGACAATCCGAGAGGGACGATCTGACGCTAGAGGACATGCTTAGAGCTTGCATGTTGGATTTCGGAGGAGGTTGGGAACGACACTTGCCACTAATTGAATTTGCTTATAATAACAGTTATCAATCAACTATTGGGATGGCACCATACGAGGCATTATACGGGAGGAAGTGTAGATCGCCAATTCACTGGGATGAAGTTGGAGAGAAGAAAGTTTTGGGTCCTGGGATATTGTCAAAAGAAACGATTGAAGCCGTAGAGAAGATAAGAGAAAGAATCAAGGTGGCGCAGGATCGACAAAAGTCTTATGCCGATCCAAAAAGGAAAGAGTTACAGTTTGTGGTAGGCGAGAAAGTTTTTCTGAGGGTATCGCCGACGAAGGGAATTTTCAGATTTGGTAAGAGAGGAAAGCTTAATCCGAGATATGTTGGACCGTACGAGGTTTTGGAGCGAGTGGGAAGAGTAGCGTATAGATTGGTCTTGCCGCCAAAGAATGTCGAAATTCACAATGTTTTTCACGTATCTATGTTACGGAGGTACATACATACGATCCGAGTCACGTTGTTAATTATGAGACCATAGAATTGGATGTATAGGTTGTCATACGAGGAGAAACCAGTGGCAGTACTAGATAGAAAGGTGCACAAGTTAAGAAATCGAGATGTTGAGTTAATCAAAGTGCAATGGAGTGGACATAGCCAAGAAGAGGCTACTTGGGAACGTAAGGGCGATATCTTAAAGATCACATCCGGAGGTTCGATCTTTATTAGGTATGTCTAATTTTAGGGACGAAATTATTTTTAAGAGGATAATATGTAATACCCAGAATTTTATTTTGGGCTTTTATTTAGAATTATGAATTTTTAGATTAGATTAGTTTGTTTAGGGGCTAATTGATTATCTTTATAAATCCAAGCCCAATTTTCCAATTAAATATCTACTTGCCCAAGTCCAAATTTTTAAGCCAGGCCCATTTTCAGTCAAAGCCCTAATTATTTTAAGCCTAATATGGAAATCCTCCAACAAATAAAACACTTGTGTCCAATTCTGTTAGAATACCAGCGTCCGTCTCTTATCAAAGAGATTTCAGTTTATCACAAACACAATTTTAGAATCCTAATATAACAATACTTCTTAAACCCTAATCTAGCCTATAAAATAAATCAACAGTCTAACCAAAACCTACGTACTCTCCTACTGCAGAAAACAAGGTAAAATTTTCAATCCTCAATTCCATCTTCACGGTCACCCTCTGAAAATCCAGAAATCACGTCTCGAACCCCAAAAACTATCCAGTTGACCGGTAGCCATAAGCATAATCCCCAATGCCGCCGGAAAAATTCCAAAACCCAGAAACCCGAGTCAGCCACCGCCGGAAAAATTTTCGGAACCAGCCCGAAACCAATAGCCTAATCCCGAACCCCACCTGCCCGTCACCTCCGTCGCGTCGCGTACCGCTGGTTTTCGCATAGAACCAGATTTTAGAAAAAAAAAAAAAAAGAAAGAAGGAAAGGAAGTTGACGGTGCTGTTGACGGGAGATATTGGAGAAATAAGGGTGGGAAAGGAGATTTGGGTAATTGAGGGAGAAATTGATTAGAAGAAAAAAAAAAAAAAAAAGAAGATGATGTTGGTTTGCAGAGAGAGGATTAGGAGGAGAAGTAAGAAGAAAAGTGATAGAAGAAAGAGAAGGGAAAGTTGTTGAGTTGGTCTGTGTTGACCGAATGGAAAGGGGGAAAAAGTAGGAAAAAAAGGGAAGAAAAGGAAAAGGAAAAAAAAAAAAAAAAAAAAAAAAAAAAGAGAAGAGAGAGAAAGGGGAGTGGGGTACGTATGGGTTAGGAGGAAAAAGGGGAAGAAGGATTTTGGATTGTGGTCCCATACACTATCGATTAATGATACCCTTCAAAATTTCAAACCATCAAATTAGCTTCTAATTCCCAATTTCTATTTTGATTCCAATTCAACCTTCAATTTTATTCTTTTTTTTATACTTTATTATGCCCCTAAATTAGGATTTTTAGATTATTATTTTTAGATTAAGTTTAGAATATTCGAGGATTTTAACTAGTATTATTTTCTATTGATTAGGCGATTTATCAAGCGAGGATTAGGCGTGCTTGCATCCGACACTTCTAGGCTCTACTAAAGTTTCAAAGCTACGTTTCAAGGTGGGGTTTGTTTTCTAAACTTTATTGTCCTTGTTAAATGCTTAGATTATTTTGCATGAATATGTAGTACAGTTGCTTAGGCCCCATGAGCCAGGGACTCAAGAGGTCCTGGTCGATGTATCCCTCAGGTGGAACCCCTGCAGTGCTACCCATGTCTATGTCTACGGTTTTTCAAAAGATCTATGCTATGTCCTATTGGATTGTATTTGCATGCCTATGTGAGATATCTGTGTATTTAGCTTGGACAATTTATACTTCACTGAGCTGTGTCGCTCACCCCACATTAACAAACTTTTCAGGTGAAGGAGATGGCGCTGGCTAAGAGCGGTGGATACGACAAGGCCTAAAGTTTTATCTATGAATGTTTAGTTTATTTTTTAAAAAAAAAATGTCGAACTATTTACTTCTTTTAAGTTGTTAGTTTTTATTTCAGTTTATTTGAAATTGATATAATCAGACATTGGTTAGAATTTTATTTATGAAATATTTTTGCTTCCGCTACAATTGACTTAGTTAAATTTTATTTTTAAATTATCCATGTATTTTTCATCGTAAAAATTAGGATTATGCTCGTTTATTTTATTAAAGAAATTATAGGGCGTTACATAATCGACATAAATAAATATTTACTTAAATATATACTTATATGTATAAAGATTATATATAAGTAATTTATATAAAATAAAGATATATATATATATATATAATATTGTTCGAATACTCGAATCGAATATAATGATATTCATATTCGTAATCACATATGTATGAATCTAAATAAATATTCTTATTTGGATTCGTATTCTACTTTTCCGAATTCGAATGTCAATATACAAAGTCGAATACCGAATCAAATAAAAAAAATTCGCTTCTTTTACACCCATATTTGAAAGTCGTCTTCCCGAACATTTTGATTCATAACTATTAAAATGAAAATTTAAAAAAAAAAACATAATATATTTGTGCATTAATTGACTTTACACAAATTTAACTTGTCGAAACATTTTCTTTGTCACAAACTATGCACTTTTAACAACAAACAAACCATTCCTTCTAAAACAATTCCATGCTTGCTAGTTGCTAGACATGCATGGCCGGGATAGAAGTTTGAAATTCTCTTCTTTAAAGCCTAAAACTCCGGCTTATTTAACAACGCACAATTTAGCCCAAGCCACATTGAGAATGGAGGAATGATGTGGAATGAAACCCCATACTCGGGTTTGGGCTTAAGAGTTTTAACCACTCGAGCACTATCCGATTCCATCGAACTTATCCTTGTCGTTCCACAAGAAATTCGCCATCAAAGATTCAATTTCACGTAACAGTGTACGGCAACTCTGATTTTGTTGATATTCGTGTTCTTGATGTGATGATGTAACCGTTTCGCTAGCACCAAAATGTCTGGTATATCAGGTATAGCATATACACAATCCCAATATGACTATGAACTGCACCCTGCTCATTATCAGTACTTATTCAAAATACACATCAATATGTGTGTGTGAAGTATGATGACCTATAATGGTCTCAACACAAAATTTCTAGTGTTTATGGTAAAGAAGTCCCAATCAGGGAACTGCACCCTGAAAGTACAATCTCAATACATGATTCTAAGCAAAATTCAATACAAATGTTTCAATTAGAAGACAAAATGAAAACCATAAGCCTTAATGGAGCCCAGAACAGTATGAACTCAATATAAACTCGATATAGATCAAATAGAAAACAAAAAAGAATACAAAACTGTTGAACAGGCAGCCCTTTATTATACGCCTTCACATTATAAGACAGTGAGGCATCAAAACAGAGCAGCAAAGAAGCTTTATTCTTAAACTCCAAAGACGCGTGTAGACTAAACTTCTTCTGATATGTTTCATAAAAACATAGGGACATTTACAAAAACTACCCTTGAGGATTGACCTAATTAAATAAAATAAATATATTAAATAATTATCTTTCAAAATTGCAAATACCCCCTTGAGGTTTACATTTTCTTAACAAATATGCCCCTATTGGGAGTGCAACTTGTAAAATATCAAGGAGGTAACTGTAATTTTGAAAGTTATTTGTGTTTTATTTGTAATTAGACGAAACCTCAGCTCTCAAGGGTATTTTTTGTAATTAACCCAAAAACATATGAATTCAGTGTCGTATATACAGCAAATCCATTGTGCACAATCAAAGCTGCTGCTATAAACTAGTTCATATCCTCGAAATCCTGAAGGCTGGTTCTACAAAGAAGCAATTGCTGACTTATGAGCAATATCATAGACAGAAATAAGGATTTCAGCACCTATTAGGATGATAATCAGCCATTCCAGAAAATCAGATTTCCTATTCTGGAGGATCTCTTGAAGAAAACGAATATTATGCTGCCGAAGATAAAGAAAAAACGTCAACAGGGATAACATAAAGAAAATGCAGCAACATTTATGACAAGAAAAGCCTCCAAGAAAGTAATAAATACCTCAACAAACTTCAACTTGAAATCGAGGCTCGCAAATCTCTGAGTTAACTCAAATTCATCTCTGAGATACTCCCAAATCTGAGCATATTTAGAATCCTTCCATGCAATATCTGATCTGGATTTAGATATATGATCATGTCAGTGGCAAAAGCTAGAGAACGGCCAAACAAGTAATAGATGTAGAGAAAGTATATGTAAAAGGACACTATAGTCCACACAAATTCTGAAAGAAACAGAAATAGCAAGTTTAAAATTGTTTGGCAAATAGGGGTGTAAACGAATCAGTGGACCCGAACATAGTACTGTTCAGTCTTTATCAAAATTCAAAATTTGCGTTTGAACACGGTTTGATTATTAATCGAAGTTTTAGTTGAGCTGAACAGAAATCGAGCTCGAATAGCTCCAATATAGTTCAATGTTATGCTTGTTCACAACAACAGAAAAATAAAAAATGACAGCGCAGCATATGTTTTTTCTTTTAATTGTGCAGCACTATGTTAAATGACTGCAATTGCTGATGGAAAAATGTTACTGACAAAAGAATTACATTGTACTCTTGAGACTGAGTTCAGATAAAGAAAGTTGGTATGCCCCAGAAGATTACATATGACAGCTGAAACAGAAGCAATGTTCATTTTCAAGAGTAACTAATCCAAAGTACAGATTATCAATCAGTTTACCAGATTATATAGAGAAAACGGAAACCAGCTAATCATGCAAAGACAATAAATTACAATTCCAAACTTGATTATATAGTGAATAAAAGTGATGTTTTTTAACATAACATCCTATCTGGCTATGCCCACTAATAAGGAATGTGTTACAAAATATTCCGCATCACAGGGAAAAGAACAGTCGACATACAAAAGAGAGGAGATTTTCTGTTCAAAGAAACCTCGAAAACAAAATCTTTCATTTCCATTTTCCCATGATATGGGATAACAAATTTCATGAGTTGTGATAAAAGCAAAACAAAATTTATCTAGCACTACAATAACAAGATCAATCAATATATACCATCCAATTTTTACACAAAAATAACTAATTACCTCTCAAAAAGTCCTAGCTTAAGAATTACATCTGCAAGATTGGAATTTGCCTTTCCAACCAGTTGAAATAGCTTTTTCCGCTCCATTGTAAAGGTTCCAGTTTTCTCCATCCCACGGTTGATGTCGGTAAATTCTCCAACCATTCCATCGACCTAAAGATCTCAAAAATAATCTAATCAAATGACTGTCGAAAGAAGTTTGATGTGAGTTGATAGGAAACATACCTGACGAACATAGTAGTCAAGTGCAATACTCTGACCAAGAACACTACCAATTGTACGGATCCCATCAATATTGAGGTACTGCAGCATTATGTAATCAAGCCCACCTTGCATCCATGTAAGCAATGTTGGCTTCTCTCGCACCTCATATTCTATGTTTTCAAGCCCATGTCAAACACATAAGGAAGATAAGAATATGCATCAACAAACAGGCAAACAGATGGGCTGTTTATATACATAAATACCTAAACTGGATACATGTGCACTAATGAAATTATCAATAGGTACTATGATCGCTTGTCAATAAATAGACCTGATTTCAATAACTGACACACCATTTATCATGACAGGAAATATGGAAGGCAATAAATAAATACAAGGATACATCTCAATGAAACATGTAATTTAATTTACCGACAGTCTTAGGAGAAGTGACGTAAATAAGTTTAACATAACTATTCTTTCTAAAACTCTGCCAGAAGGTTACATACTTTTTGCCCTTTGTTGTTAAAACTGTCATACGGATAGATGTAAACTATTACAGATGATCAAGATTCCATGTGGGACTATTATATCATAGTTGGCCCACTAAATTTTAAGTAAACTACAATCATCACTGAGATCTCCATTCTTTTCCATGCACTCACATAGTTGAAGTATAGCATCAAGCATAAGAGGAAAGAACATAAATTAGTGAAGTAGGTAGTTGGGTATATTGCGTAAATGTAATTGCTAAACTGTATTTGCAGATGGGCTTACCATCCTTTCTCATCTCAGGAAGCAACCCTGAAGCATGCCTTTTTACAATTGTTAGATATCCATCAACTTCATGATCCCGGACATTGAATAGGACAATTGAGCCATACTGGAAAACTACCATGAAACAGCAGTCTTTTCCGCCTAGACTAGAACCCAAACCCTGAGACAACAACAATGCACTACTAATCATGGTATAAAAGAAAGTATGCGTCTATCATTCATAATCAATTTGCATTGCAATGAAAAATTCCACTCCACTTCAATAAATGGATAGGTTGTATTACAACTGGTATTCGTGTTTGAGAGTAGTACGGCACATGTAACCAAGAGAAAAGGCAATTTTGGGTTAAAAATCCAACTCCACTCCAATAGGTTTCAGATAATATTTAACTTGGTTCAAATGATTTACCATGTCATTATGTCTCCTGCAGTACTAAATAAGCCTTCAAATAACGAACTATATTGCACTTCCAAGAAAAAAAAAGTTGATAAACTGAATTCTATTCAACAAGGAATTTGATCCACCCAACCAGTCATAAACCTAAACTAAGTAATCAAAAGTGAGAGCAGAATACTTCCGAAACTTGGTTAAAACCATATTGTAAACCCCCATATCCACAAAAGGATACGGAGGGCATTTGTAATTTTTTTGTTGCGAGTGATTCATTATTACCAAGAATTGTAGAGAAGCTACTAGTAAACAGTGCAAATGGTTCGAGCACTCCAAAGAATTCTCACTTCCTTAACATAAGAATTGGCAAGAAGCAGTAGCTTCCTTAATCACAACTTTCCAGCATCTCTGAGTTTGAATGACCTATACTACATTCAAATAACACCACAACAATTGGCACACACAATAAATCATGAATAGAAATGTAACTACTGTTGATCTACTCCACTAAGAAACAGTTTGCAGCAGTTTGCTCTCATATGGCAGCAAAAAATAGCTCCACAAGGTGCTCCATTTCATGCAAAAATTGAAAACAAAAAATTCACATTCTTGACAACAATTTATATTGTATAAGCAACATCTTCTTTTTTATACAGCCATTTCTCAACTTACACAATATTTAAGTTAAAGAAAATAAACAATCAAATCATCAAAACTCCACAAAAACTGAAATCAAATCATCAAATCTCACATTCGGCTCAAGACTGAAATCGCCAAATCTCAAAACCACGTAATTAGTCATGCGAGATGACGGCGGGATAAAATTCTGCTTATTCTGCTCCACCAAGCTCCTCAAATCCACACTGCCACACCATCAGCATACCATAGTCAACAAAATTAACCATTATCAAAAAGAAACAATTATCAGCAAACGGAAAATAAAGAGAGAAAAAAACACAAACCTAGTGGAGAAGAAAAAAGCCCTAACGGGGATAGTAGCCTTGGAAGTCTCATTTGCCCCATCCTCCTCCTCCTCCTCCAACCCCACAACCACCTCCATTCCGCCACCATTCTCCGAGAACTTAACGTCATCGCTCCACTCAACAGTCGCTGCAGAAATCGAGGAAACACATTTCGACACGGCGAATCCGGGATTCCGCTGCAGAAACGACACCGTATGAGACGGAGTCAAGGAGCGGGAAGAGTGCGAGCAATGGGATTCCCGGCGGAAAAAGACGGAGAATGAAAGGCTGTGGGTGGTGGTGGGGTTAGGCTCACTGAAGAGCGTGAAGAAACTTCGCGGGGAGCTGCGTGTGGGGAATTTGAGAATGGTTTTGCTGCGGGAGGTTAACGTTGTCAGCCTCATTTATCAAACAGTTCGCTGCTTAATTCTCCTGATCAGTTCTTCAGTGTTCTGAGCTTGGGGTACAAGAAATTTGATGCCTTTGATCATGTTTTATATCATTTCCGTAATTCCATTATGTAAAATTCTATAATATTTTTATTTTTCGTAAAAATATTTTTTTTTTTCATTTTCGTTGCTTCTCACTTCTCAGTTAAATTTAGGGCCACACAAGTGCAATATTTTTTGGCCTCCAAAATTACAACCCGACCCCTTTTGGCACATCTAATAATTGGATCTTGTATTCATATCACCCATACTGAATAACCTATAATGATGGTAATCAGTTCCAACAAAAATTTGCACTATCAATAATGAATAAGTTGTATTGCCGGTAGGCGTAAGATTATTTCCGTATATATAGATTTGACTATAACATAAATATTGGACATGTTAATATATACTGACTCATTATATATATATATATATATATTACAATACAATCAAAATTTATAATTTTCAAATGTAATAAATCGTTAATATGCTTTATATATTAGTGACACTCCGTACATATTTTTTCTAGTGTAAAATAACAAAATATTTTTTATATCACATGTATGAAGAAAATCTTATCAAATTGATAGTTTAAAAACAAAATAGATAAAATTGTATATTACAATTACGATGATCGGGCCACTAATCCATATTCGTTTCATATTTTTGTTTAGGTCTTTTGGCTTTATTATTAATACAATATTTAATATATTAATCACATATAAATTAGATTGTTAGTGCATACTAAAATTACAATGAGAAGATAAATTACAATTTTCGGTCAACAAACTATTTTTTGTTTTTGACTCTTTCCAAATTAAGGTGTATAGTATTTATACTAATTAGACATACCTAAATTAAAATATCAATGCATATACCATGATTAAGATAAATAAAATTAATGATATACAAAGATATTGTACATATATGTCTATTTGTTTTTCATCAAAAAAAATATCTAATTTCGTTTTTAGCAAGTGCAAAAAGGCGGGAAAACAAATTTGGAAACAAGTTTGTTATTATATATATAAATTATTTATTATTATTATTATTATTATTATTTATCATTATTATATTTATTAGTAGAGGGGTGCTCCACGAGTTAATTAGTGTTTTTTTTTTTGTGATTTTGATAAATAGTATTATTCAATAAATATTAACAAAATAGTTTTTTGCTTTAATTATTTTTAAAAGAATCTATAGTATGAGTGTTTATTCAATAATATATTAGTAAATGTCTTATTTTTCAACCATGTAATGGCCCAATGGGACATCTGAACTCATCGTCGTCTCATCTTATTTTCCATGCAAGTGGAAAAACTTATGATGATGATGGTATTGGAATTTCATCTCATTTCTCATTCGTATGAAGGTTGCGTCAGGAATGACATCCGGCGTAAAAATTTATCACTTTATTTTTTGTGTGAATTTGTAGTGTTAACTAATTTTAGACAATTAATTGACACTATAAATTTCACACCATCGACCCCATATAGTGGGATAATGTGCGATTGATGATGATGATGATGATGATGATGAAAAAAATTATATTTTTTACCATAACTATTTCTAATAGTATCTATAGGTATAGTTGCTCATCCAATGACGATTGTAAATAGGTTTTATCACCATGAATATAGCTTCTGCATGGGAATATTTCCTATTTTTGTGCTCTTGTTAAAGTTTGTTTCTGAAATCCTTTGGGAGTGATTGATGGCTTTTCATTCAGCTCATTCCTATTTTTGTAACAGATTGGTGTGAAAAAATATTTGAAAAATTAAGAATGAACATTGATATTGTGATTGGAGATGAGATAAAAATGTAATGTTATAAATTGATGTGATGGTTTTCAGTAAAATAGTGATGTGATGTAACTAGTATGAAAATGTAACGATGATAGTTGAATGTTTTTAATAAAATTATAATTGAATGTAAGTGATATTTTTAGAAAAAAATGAGAGATAAGTGAATAGTGTAAATTTTTTTTTAAAAAAAATCACAAACAATAGTACGGTGCCACAAAAAAAAATTTCTAGCGAAAAATCCTCCAAGAAATGCTAAGTCCACTGTTTTAAAAACCGCACCGGACTGGATGGTTCAACCGGTAGAATCGGGAACCGGTAGTTGGATCGGTTCAGTTAGGCCTCAAAAATCGTTTTCGCGATTAAATCGGTCAAAACCGGCCAAAAGCCGATTGAACTGGTCAAAACCGGCCAAAACCGTTTTTTTATTTTTCTTTAAGTAATTTTAGAGTTTTAAATTTTGTGTTTTGCTACATTTATGTGATTATTTGAATTTTGCGTTTTATAAGATATTGTTTTTGTTGTTTGTTTATACATTTTTATAATAATTGACATATTATAATAATTTATATACGATATAACAAGATTTTTGGTTTATATTAAACCACTTGGACCAACGGCTGAACCGGTCCGACCGGTTGAACCGTCAACCGGTAGCACGACTGGTTTGCTCACCGGTCCGATTTTTAAAGCAGTGATGCTAATTGCTAACACCAAGCACTCCCTTAGGTGGTTACTATTGACACTTATTCTTTTATTTCATTCCCTCTCTTACCAGTTCTCCAACTCGAACATCAACATGGGTGTGGGTGTGGGCTGTGGCCACAAAATCGTCCTTTAAATATGCCAGTCAATCACAGTTACCATCACATTCACAAGAATGGCAAATACAGCCCCGAGGGGTGATTTCCCACCGGCAGATATGATAGGTGGTTAAGCCCTACTTAAAAACATTACACATTTTGAAAGATGACAAAGTTGCAATTTTCGTCTTGTAATTACAAATAGTGGCAAAAATGGCCCCATAAATTTTTTTGCAAGAAAACACTGCACTTAAACAAAAAAAAATCCCAAATTAAGTCATTTTGTCGTCAGATATAGCAAAATCAGCTAGAAAATTGGGTGTTCACATGTCGATCGCTTCACATTTTCCAGCCAAATATTCAGTGTTCAGTGGAAAAGGAACTTAATTCACCAGTGTTTTTCTTTTAAATTACCGGGTTCTTTTTTTTACCAGACCAGTTTTGCCACCCTTATAATTACAGGACCAAAAATTGCAATTTAGCCTCTGAAAGGCACGAGAGTGAAAAAGTACCTAAGGCTCTAACTCGGCTTACAAAAAGAAACCAACTCCATGTCAAAGGCAAAAATCAAGACAAATGGACCTTCATAACAGCTAAAATTTTAAAAAAGTGCATCTGACTAATCTATGACATGCTGGAAAATATACATGAAACCCCCTCCAACTACAAAGGACGCCACAAACATCACAATTAGTTTCATTAAGGTACCCAAATTTCCATGTTTGCTACACTTTTGTTAAAGTAGAGAAGAGCATGCTGATATTACCAACATCAACACCTTCCTAGACAGGCTACGAGCAGCCATCCGATTTCAAGTAGATTTCAGAATCTACAGAATGTTCGTCTGTGTGAACAATGCAAACTTTCCAAGTGGGGATGAAATATGCCAATCGTCAACGCATATTATGTCTACAAGAGTACTATACCATTCTATATATTATATCACGTGTTCAATCTGTTTGTGGTATTAATATGTACGAGTGACAAGAGATGTAAACCTGGGGCTACTCTGATTGCAAGTGTTTCCTGAACAGATCACTAAAGTAAGGTTGCTTAATTTCCTTGCTGATGTAGTTCACTGGTTGTAATTGGCGTTAACGGTCATTGCAGATTGTTGAAAGCAGGTGATGCAAATTGTGGTTTAGATGTCAATGACATGAGAGATGAGAATCCTGATGATGCTGCAGAAGATAAAAGTGGCACACCATGGCTTTGCATTTTCCATGGCCAGTTTGAGAATCCAGGCAAAGGAATAGCTTCACCGCTCATTGCTATTGCTCTTTCCTGATACAAGAATAGATTCTCATCTCTAACTGTGAAACTAAGATTATGACTATAACTTTTAGGGATAATTACAAAACCTACCCCTGAGATTTAGCCTAATTACAAAAAACTCCATTACAAATACCCCCTTAAAAGTGCTACAATCACCCCCTTGAGGTTTGTATTTACCTAATTAATACCCTCTCCTGAGTCCTGAGGGTGCAATTTGTAAAATAGAAACAAATGTCAATGGGGTATTTTTAATTTTAAAAAATAACTGGGTTTTTTTGTAATTAAGCTAAATCTAAGGGGTAGTTCTTGTAATTAAACCTAACTTTTATGATTAATGTGGTATTTCCTCTAAAAAAATTCTTTTCTCAAACATATGGTAAGTGTAAATCTGCATCTCTCTTTTGACGAATGAGTCAAGGAAATTACAGAAAACAAAGTACCATATCTCCAGAAACTATATGAAAATCCCACCAAACTAGGAAATTATCTCATGGGGAAAAAAACTTGAGGAAGCTCCTAGTTGGAAGAAGAGGAAATGAAATTTGAAGCAACAAGAAAATAAAATAGAGTTCATGAGCATTGTTTGGAAGATAGTATGATCAGAGTGACATGATTTGTGTACTACAGAGCTTTACAAGTGCGAGTCTAAAGACAATATAAAGTATGAGCGTCTCTTTTCATTTGCTTCATCGACCTAAGTAACACATGAGAAATTCTCTTTAAAAGGAAAATTTTCAGGAGTGCTTAGTAACATCAAAATTGACAGTTCTTTAGAGGCATGCTTAAAAAATGCTGCTGAAAGTTGATGAGTATAAAAAGAATAGCTACCTTGCTGTTTGGAGCAAAACCAGAATATATGCCGCCTACCATTGGAGCATACTTGGTTGTCATTACTAGTCCATACGAAGATGGAGAAGAGTTTTGAACCTGTCAAAAACGGTCTTTCATGAGTTTGGAAATATCAACAAGATCTAGCACTACATATCAGTCATTAAAACTGCCTGGGTCTGACATCAATACTTTCTGAAAGGGAAGCCAAACCATTGCAGCTACATAGACTTCCGACATGATCAAAAGAAGAGAAAAAGGATCTTGATCTTAGAGACACAGTTCAAAGTGTCATCCAACATGTATCAAGATTGGCCATTGCATAGAATACCTATTACTTATCACCATTAATACGGGGTTGTATAGTCTATACCATAATATTATTGCCCGATTCGGATAATATCAACGATAAAATTCCATCTATCAGATTGTTCTACAAAATTTATTTTTTGGAGAACTACGTTTGCACTTTGGCTCAATGAATATGTTATTATGTATACAATAATTATTCAATGGTGTATTACTAGTGAACTCTCTTTTGTATACACACTAATCAATGTTTTTACTGTATATGAATGAGTAATTTGTGTTGTTTATATTTTTTATAATATCACTAATTTCTTTAAAAAATTTAAGCATCATATAATAATTGTCTGTTCTTTATATGCTACCAAATTATATTGAGACCATTCACCGAAATTATTGCCGGCTTTGAACCATGATTGGAAGATGATGGCTTAAACTAGAAGTAGCAATAGCCCATCAACGAGGAAACCTCTCAAAGGCATGAAGATTAAGGGTGAACCTCAACATCGAAAAACAGCAAGAGAGTTTTGAAACACTGAAGCAAGTTCAAGCATTTCATTGAAGAGATAGGAGTAGTACCTTTACTGTCTTCCCATCAGGAGACTCATTAGATGCATAGGGAAAGTGCAATGCTTTGGTGGTGTAGTTCCTCTGTGGACCATATGAAGCTAAAGAAATTCCAAGGTTGAGATCAAGACTCCTGTCACTACCTGCAGCGATAAGCCCATTAATTGTTCCAACTAAACAAAGCCAGCTGCCGGTATCCTCTAATTTTTTTTTTTAAAAAAAAAAAAGGAAAAAGGACTCTAGCAAATAGTTTATAACATACCTCCATCTGTGGAAGTGGTAATCATCTCTCTCTTGTAATTACTAGGGTCAAAGTTGGTAAGAGATTCTCCCTGATTATATACAACGGTTGCTTTGTCATAAACCCTGAATCAGAAAAGGAAATGGAGGCTTGTTAGTTGTTGGATAAAACCCAATTAAACAAAATAGGTCTTAGTGCAACTCTATACAAGCAGTAAGAAATATTATCAGAAGAACCTTGCAGCTTTTACTTCGCTGTCGAATAACCAAAATACAACACTAAAAGCCGTAAGCCATTTATAATCTTATGGAGAAAAGGGGTCCCTGTCCTATTTAATTAGCTATAAACATGTTTTCCAAAAACACAAATGTGTATATTAATCAGCATTCACAAGAACAAATGAATTCAGATCACCATGTATCAATTACCAATACTTAACTAAAACAATTAAATGATCCATGAAAAGTTTAAAGTGTATTCTTACTTTTCACCAAGGGATTGACCGGTTCGAGCTTCCCACTGTCCAAATTTGTGTGCATTAATGCCCCTGTACTTTGAGCTTCCACGAGGCATCCCATTGCTGTGGCGGCGAAGAATTTGAACAAATTCTTCTTTTGTCAAGTTATTCATCTGCACACCACCAATTGAGAATTCATTGAACTTGAAACAAATATCAGCACAAATATATAGTAGTCAACCTGTCTCATGTCCTCTTCATAATCACTGATATTGAAATTGATATCTGCATCAACTCCACGAAACTTGACTGCAGCACGATCATATGCTCTGATAGATAATTATAATTGCACTCAAACAAACTTCTAAAAAGAACTCAAAGTTACAAGATTCCATATATCTCTATTACAAGTCAAATCTTACCTAGCTGCAGCATGAGCTGTGTCAAATCCTCCTGAAAAGAGATCAAAACACATTAACAGAACAGACACCTAATTACAACAAAAAAGTAAATATTCATTGATTGCTCAGTGTTCTTACCCAAATGGACTAGTCAACAACAAATTGAAAGGGGAGAAATAAAAAGGCCAATATTCAAATCAGTTAGGCAAATTGATTTGTGTGCTTACCCAAATAGACTTGTTTACCACAATCCCTGCAACACAAACACAGAATTCAGTTACAATCATAATGCAAAAGGACTAAATATGCACATAGTACCACCTAAATTCACCTGCCAAAACATTCTATTTACCTAATACTCCAGAGTTCAAACAGAAAACATAAATCATAATAGTGACAAGAGTTTACACTAATTAATCACTCAAAGTTATATCCACAAAAGGCCAATCAACAAATAACCGAGGGAATATTTTCAAATTTGTTGGGCCAGATGCCCACAAAAAGAAAAAGAAAAAAGAAACCCGTCAGAAGTACTAACCAAGTACAACTGTACAATTACTGTAGCATAGAGTACAATACATATTCTTGCCAAATTAAGAACCCTAAAAGGCTAAAACCATACATCCGCCCTCATCAAAGACACATGCATGCAACATAAATAGAGTATATGTTTTTGTATATGTATGTATAGACGGACCAAATATGCGACTCCCATCTACCAGTTCTACGGTAGAAGGTAACCCCTCGATACTGCGAGCTCCGAGAGCGGGGTCCACGCCTACTCTTCTTCGCCGGTTGCTGCTGCACTTGATTATTCGACGGCACTTGTGCATTGAAAATCCCCAAATTTACCCCTGCACCGCAGGAAAATTCCGGCATCGGTAAATTCAAGCAATACTCAGCCCTACCCTCCACGGGGGCGAAGACAACGCATCCACAGGAAAAAGCTGCAGCTCATTTCTGTTATTATCCACGCCATTATTAACGTCATCTTCAATTCCGATCACGTTTTCGTGGAGGATGGAGAAATTGAGGGTAGATATGGAGTTTCTGCGTGTGGAGCTGTTGCAGTCGAGTTCATCAGTGGAGACGGAGACGGCGACATTTCCGGTGGTGGTAGAAGTAACGGAATCGGCATCGGCGGTATTAACGGCCTTTTCATCAGTTTCGTCCTCGCAGGAAGCCGAGTCGACGGAGAACCCAAAATCGATATTCAGATCCAACATCTCACTGTCTAGTTGAGTGTTTGTGCTTGAAATACAGTATTATATCTATGGTGTGAGAAAAAAAGAGGGAGAAGAAGGGTTTTTCACTGTTTTCTCTCTGTGTGTGAGGAAAAAAAAGAGGGTCAGAGGAGTTTCATTTTAGAATTGGGCTTGGGGTTAGTTATACGTCAGTCATAGGAGAAGAAGGAAGAAGAAGAACAAAGAACTGTAGAGAGAGAAAGAGAGAGGAGAGGAGAGAGAGATATGAATGTAACAGTCTAACAAACAATGCCATATAGGATGAATACATTATTGATTGGTTAATATTGTAAAAGTACTCTCTCTTTCTCAGTTTCTCTCTCTATATATATCATATATACATATGTAATCAAATTAAATATTAAATTATTAACATAATATTATTTTCATAATTTAATATACAAAATATGTGTACACATCACAAATATCTATACATATATATATATATATATAACAATATTTTTTTTTTGAGAAAATAACAATATTAACTATATATGAATTTTCTTTTAGAGAACTATATATGATAAATATACTACCATTTGTAAATGAAAATGGTCATGAATGTAGAAATATACTTAGTTTAGAGATGAATATGGGAATACAGTCATACACCTAGTTTAGGTCCAACTCAAGCCTAAAGAGTATCAATTTTCAATGGTACATTAATACTTTTGGTTATTGTTATTTTGGAATGTCCTTGGTAATTGATATTGTGATCAAGCCTATATGGACTTTTTCTAGTCAATTTTGTCTCATTTTTCAACAACTCTATACTTTTTTGGTACAATTGAGGAAAATAGGAGATGAAACACAAGGACTCATATGAAATCGAACTCGGGCAAATCATAATACAAGTCTCAACTACGGGAATATAAGGTTGATCCCAACAACACTATACTTGGAATTTGATTCAAAATTCCCTTCTAAATAAAATGCTTTCAATTATGGTATCCAATTAATAAACAAAAATGGTAGATGACCAATTGACGTTTTGTAGCATAGTTGAACACACGGTTATTTATTTGTGATTTTTTTGTGTAAGGAGTTTGGAGTTAAATATATATTTAAGTGTAGCATCTCTTTATTTTTTTTCAAATATAAATTGTGGTCAAGTTAAGACCTTCCAAGAATTTGAAAGGAAATGACGTTGCATTTGAAAATTGAGGAGTTCCTAAATGTGCAACTATGAGAATAATACTTGCATATGTACAAATATTTAGAACTCAAAACAAATTGATTTCAACATTATGAGAATACAAAATGTGATATAAACTTTTAAGTGTAACATCTTGAAATTCATCTAATCAGAGACGGTTTTAGGTTTTAATGAGTTATCCTGAAGCGGAAACAAAAAAGGAGACCCTTGTATTTACATAACAAATATTAAAAATAATAAAATCAAAGTTTCAAGTGTAATTTCATTTATTTAATATATAAAATAAGATATGCAATAACAAAAATCTCATAATGCACCTTTAAGATTTCGGTATCATTGAAATAAAACTACAAATTAAAATAGCGTTTAATATAATTTATCATAGAAAAAAATAAAATATTAGTTAGATACAAAGGGAAAAAGAGTCTCTTGAACTTTGCATCTCTCTAGAATTGAAATATATTGACCTCAAAACGCATGCATGATTCTGTGTCACTTTTTATGCATCAACTTATAATTGAACCATATGTATGTATATTTATCAATGTTGTAAAATTCGGCCTAAGCGGTGCCACTAGACCAAATCGATTTTGTGACAAAATCCGTGAAAAAATTAATTTAACCAAAAATTGGCCTAGGCGCCCAAAAATTGGGCCTAGGTGCCCGGTCGCTGCACGATTAGCATTTAGTGATTTCTGTAATCTTAAAATATATATATAATACAGAACTCCTAAACCCTTGCTGGCAAGGCTCTATGCAGCAGCACCACGTTGACCGCCTAAGGTCGTCCCTGCATCTAACACATTAATTAAGATAGAAAAATATGGCCAAAGTAATATATTTTTCACTCGATCAGGTTGAGTATAAAATTATTGAATGTCTTGATTCAACCATAATTGTCAAGTTCCCCGAGATCCGTCAAGATGCTGGTCATATTAAAATCTCTTCCTCTATAACTAGGGATGATATTTTGGGTTGTCTTCACATTCGTACATTCGTGGGTCAGATTGAACACTATAATCACATCAAACACGTTAACCCAAAAATGACCCATTCAAATATTCGTGTTAGATTAGTCAACCAGAACACGACCTATATATTTAAACACAAGTAGGGTAGCCTAAAGACGACAAGAAATGATTAGTATATTTTTTATGATATGTAAAACACATCTATGTATTGGGTTGGGTTGTGTAGGGGCTTTGTGTCTTTAGACTAGGATTACATTATTGTTAGGCATTTTTCCCATTTTGGATTTAAAATTTTAAGTGCACGTTTGGGAACACTTTTGAAATGGACTTTGGGATCTAAAAGGTCATTTCAATAATAATCATGTTTAGTGTTAACTAGTGTTTTACCCGTGCAATGCACGAGTGTATATTTGTGAGGCCTCCGTTTTGTACAATGACGTGTGCATTTTTCTAATAATTCTATGAATTATATCTCATTCATTATAATAACTTTGATATAACATCAAACAATAGACATGAAATATTATTTAATATTTTTTATTGATGAAGTCAAAAAAAAAATCATACTTCATAATTATAAATAATATAGCCAAGGTTGTGTATTTGTATCCCATCTTCGAAAAGTGATTTTTCATAGAACCGCACAGGCATACTTACATCGCCTATTTCGTTTTAGTCATGTCTAGATTTTTAATAAGTGTAAAAATTGGTGTCACACTTTTTTCAAGGTTATAGTAGTAATTTTGGATGAAAATTTATTTCCAAAGTTGTTTGTTTGTGTAAATTGGTGGTAGAACTTTTTGCAAAAGTTCATTATAAAATAAATGAAAAGTTAACACGTGTATATAAGATAATATGAGAATTAAGTACAATAATTAATGATAGTAGTCAACAAAACATAGTTTTGACAATATTATTATTTTTATTAGATTTATTTTTTGGAGATATTTTTTATTTTTACAGATTTTACCATGTATTTTTTTAGGTTAACTTTTATTTAATTTTTTTTTTGAAATTTAGTTGTGTAGATTTGTATTGTACTATTTGGATTTTCTATTTATTATGTTCTATTCGAGTTCTCATATTTGGTAGTTTTCGGGATGAGCGATGCACAAATTGTATTTGTAAAAAATAATTTTTAGTGATTGCAAATTTTTCTAAATTTCAATAAATAGTTAAAATAGAAATTTAATTAATTTGATTATAAATCATATAGTTAAACAATATAAAAATAAATTATTATATTTAAAACTCTCATTAAGGACAATAAATTTGGTTGATAATAAATTTTATGAATGTGAATTGTATCTATTTGTTGAACATGTTTATCTATAAGAAAGTAACAGTTTGAAAAAAAAAATACAATTTCTCAATGCTAAATATTAATGTATTATATTTTCAATACAATCAACAAATAAAGTCATTTCAAATTCCAATATTTTTTAGAGTTTACAAAGTTAAACAATTTTTAGAATTATTAAAGGAATTAAACAAAAATCTTGTTTCATATTTAGCAACATAATCTTAGGGGAAAAGAAAATTTCAAAAAATAAAAACTATTCAATTTTTATATATGTACATATATCAAAAAAATATCAAACAAACAACTTATATCTAATATTCAAAATGTACAACTTTAAAAGTTGAATATCAAAATACACTGATAAATATTAAAAAAATCTATTAACATGAAAAGTATGTTAATAAATATAATAAGTAATTTTCTATATACATTATTATGAATATAATTTCATATTAAATAAATTTTTTGTTTCTTCTTACATGAATATATATAATTATAATGCTATGTATGAATATATATATATATATAATATAAATAATATTTGGATACATATTTTGAGATATTTTCTTCAATTAAAATAAATATTTATTGATTGAATTTAATCAACTTAAATACGATTCTATATAATTATGAAAAAATGAGATAAGCTCAAATATACACTATACATGTATTATAGACAGTCAAAATACATGAATAAACAAAATTGATGTCCAGTAGCTCAAATGCATAATTTTTTTAAAGCCCATTATAAAATAATGAGTAAATGTATCATATATTTTCTTTTATTTATTATGTTTATTTTTTATTTTACATTTGCAATATATGTGTCAAATTGAAGACTGAAAAAATATGATTAATTGGATATATTATACGTAAAAAAATGGATATAAAACGGAAAAAAATATTAAAGTTTAAAATATAAAGAAAATGACAAATATAATAATTAATGCAGTACACACAAAGAATTGAAAAGATTATATAACTCTGTCTTTTATATAATTTTAAAAAGTAATTTATTTAAAGAAAGCTGACCACCAAAGATAATTGTAAAGCAAAAAAAATTATTTTATTATCCGAAAAGCAAAAAAAATATTTTTTAGAAACTGAAAAATGGGCGGGAAAAGTAAGAGTTACTATTCTAAGAATAGTCTCTTATTATATATATATAGATTTAGAATCGACTTTTGGATAAGTCACTTTTCCAAAAAGTCCATTCTAGATAAGTGAGAATTTGAGGCTTTTTGAAAAGTCCATTCGAGATAAGTCAAATTTCAAAATGGACTTTTCCATAAGTTCTCCCAAACAAGCATTAAATATTTACAAACAGGTTAAATGTCTCTTGTTGAATTTGACCTGGTTATTATTTGTTTAATTTGACCCTATTCTGATCTGAATCTGAAATACCTTAACTCTAACCCACTTATAACCTGTTAGGTTCAGTACTCGTGTCAAAAATTACAACCCTTACATAGAATGTCAAACTTGAGAGAATAAAATAGCTAGGCACAAAATTATAAAATTTTGCATTATTTGGTTCTATGTTTTAATCTCTCATTTTTAACTATTTATTCTTGCAAGACAAAACTGCATTTGGTATTCAAACTTTGGAAATAACTTCTTGGTTCTCTCAAATCAGTGTTCTAAAAAAATGTTAGGTGCTAGACAGATATCAGATTGAGGCCGAGCGCCTGTGCAAGGCTTGACCCAAATTAGACAAGGTGTAAATAGAATTAGGTGGGACATAATTAGAAGAAAAACTTATACAGCCAAAGAGAACTTAGAGCTTAAGTTGCGCCAAGGACTAGAAGGAAATTCTATAGCAGTGCTGAAAATACAAACCATTCATTACAATATTAAATAATCTTATGTCCTATTTACCACTGAATACAAATATATATTCACAAAATATTTACAGTTGATTTCTTTTGGAATACGTTACATTATTTTTTTCCAATAAAATATGTTAAAAACCATAAAAGATGAAAAATGAAAAATTTCATAGCATCTAGGTTAATAACAAGAATCGGCTTAAAACCTACAAATTTGAAAATTCTATAATGCTTAGAATATCTATAGTTCCATATATATAAGATTATAACATGCTGAAAACCACAATCTGATTTATCTCTGTCGAGTCGAAAATTTGCTTGTCAGATTCACCCGGACACAAAAAAACACCGCACCAAGACGACTACAAAGCAAACACCACACTAGACGGTGAAATCACAAATAAGAGAAAAATAAATAACCGCAGATCTACGTGGAGAAACCACTTATTTAAAGTATAAAAATATAAAGATGTAGGTAGGGGTGATTTCAGGTAAAAAAATGGCCAAAAATCATCCCTTAACAATAAAGAACAACAAAGAGAAGCAAAAAGAGAGTTTGAGAGAAAATGAGGCTAGGGTTTGAGAGAACATATTTACTTATTCTCTACCCGTTGCCTAATTTTACTATCTAAAATACATTTACTTATTCAAAATATCAAAAATAACACCAAAACATCATTTAATTTGAAGGGGTAAGAAGTATATTTTAATTTATATAATGTGTGAATTTAAAATTGGAAACGAGTGCAAAGTTATTAACTGCATTTGATTTATACTTAAAAAATAAGAGCTAGTCTCCTGTCAGACGGTCTAACGGATCTAATCCGTCAAATAAATCCCCAACAACCAACCCGATTCGATACGCTCATCTCTCCAAAAAAAGGAGCTCTTGAACGAGTATCTCTGCAAATGCTCCCTTAAAGTATAACATTTTATGTAGGTGAAGCTCATAATTAACAAACAAGCAAAAGTCATCGCCATCACAAGCGAGTCCAACAAAAGTGTCGTTACCATCACCACCATGAAATACACTATGTAAACCTTTCTGTATTTTCTCCCACCACCAACCCACATTTCATCACCATTTTTTTTTAATTTTTCCAACAATCAACTCAAAAATCAAAGAATCAATTTCAAATATAATTTCAAGTAGATAGGGCTTCGGGCGCGATTATGGATTTATGGCTGAAAATCAAAGCCCTATCCAAATATGGAGAAAAAATCGAAGACGAATAATACATACACATAATGGCTATCTTCCGTCGAATCGACGACCGACGATTTTGCGTTAACACCACAAAAGACTCGCATACTAAAATACATTAATTAATTCTGAATTTTTTTTTGTATGATGTGGCTTCGATTTCTTCTCCATCTTTGGATAGAGCTTTGATTTAATTAACTTACGTTTTAGATGGCTACTAATACAGGGGGGAAACTATTATTATTTTGGGGAGATCTCTTGTGTCCGTGAGACGGAGCCCCACTACCTAAAATTCACATGTCCCTTCTCTCTCTCTACTCACGTGTCCCTCTCTCCCTCCCCACATCTCACTCCTTCTATGGTCCTCTCTCTCTCTCTCTCCTCATCCAACTCTTCTTGTGGTCCATATCTCTCTCTTTCGGGGTGTTTGATGCTACCCAAGTGAGTTGTATCCAACCCCCATGTGATTTTATCAAGTGTCCCACTATGACATATGCATGTATTTTTTTTCAAAAAAAAAATTAAAATGGGACACATGTCACAATCCTACGGGAGTTGGGCACTACTCACTTGGGTAGTATCTACTTACCCCTCTCTTTCCACATCTATCATCATTCTTTCTCTCTACATGAATGAAACAAAGGAAAAATATGGAGAAAATAAAGTATCACTTTTTATGAAAAAATATCACATTAGACTCGAAAAGTATCACATTTTATTAAAATAAAGTATCACTTCTTATAAAAAATCACTTTTTATTAAAAATAATATCACTTCTTTGAAAAAAATATCACTTCTTATAAAAAAAAAGTATCACTGTTTATTAGAAAAGTATTACTATTCATTAAAAAAGTATCATTTTTTATTTAAAAAAATATTTTTTATTAAAACAAAGTATCATTTTTTATAGAAAAAGTATCACTTCTTATTAAAAAAGTGTCACTTTTTACTAAAACAAAATTTACTTTTATTAAAAAAAGTATCATCTTCTATTAAAAAAGTATCACATGTTATTAAAAAAGTATCATTTCGTATTAATAAAGTATCACATTTTATTGAAAAAGTATCATTTCATAATAAAAAAATATCATTTCATTTTAAAAAGTATCACATTTTATTGAAAAAATATCATTTCGTATTAAAAAAGTATCATTTCGTATTAAAAAGTATCACTTATTATTAAAACAAATATTACTTAGTTATTAAAAAATATCACTTTTTTCAGAAAAAAGTATCAATTATAACATGAAAAGTATACGTTTTTAAAGTATCATTTCTTTGGATATTTATTTTATGATGAATTTGGATTTTGTGAGATTTTTATAAGTAAATGTGTGTATAGAGAGAGGGACATGAGGAGAGAGAGAAAGGACAAGTGAAGAGAGAGGAATAGAGGACCAATAAGATGAGAGATAAATTAGTGAAGAATTAAAGAACACGTAAGATAGAGAGAGAGAGAGAGAGAGAGAGAGAGAGAGAGAGAGAGAGAGGATGAGGAGGGGGGGGGACCAGTGAGAGAAGAGGGGAAGGGAAAACTAGGGAGGATAGAGACCATGTGAGGATCTAAATCCGTGAGACGGTCTCACATAAGTTTTTGTGTATTATTTTTAGGGGTACAACTAATACTTTTTAATGGGACTACTAATTAATACTTATTATTTGGAAAACTATTACTTTTCAAGGGAATCACTAAAAAACTAATATTTTTCATGGAAATTACTAATACATTTCAGAGGGACTACTAATACTTTTGACCGAAAACACTAATACTTTTTTGAGAGAATATTAAATATTTTCAAGTAAACTATGTACTGATACTTTTCGAATGGACTATTAATACTTGTCAGATTAGAAGACAATACTTTTCAATGTTGTAAAAGAAATATTACAAAAACTAATATTTTTCAAGTGAACTACGTACTAATACTTTTCAGATTAACTGTTAATACTTTTCAGTGAAAAGACTAATACTTTTAAGGTACAAAAAATTACAAAAATGTTATCGGTCCCTTAATATTATAAAAATATCACCGGGTTGGTTTTGAGGATACGTCTAATGGATTTTGATCCGTTAGACCGTCTGACGGAAGTTTTTGTCAAAAAGTAAATTATACGAGCACCAGAATGGATAGAGTATTTCTTCCAAATAGTTGTGCACCCATCAGTCTACATTATCAATTAAATATCTCATTCCTTTCATGTATATCCAATATCCCACAATCAAATATCTCATCTACCGCATATTTGTGGACCCGTATTTTAATCTTGTCATTTTTATCGTGCCAAAAAAAGTCGGGTTAGATTGAAATTCCATCGGATCGACATTTTGGAGGCCCAAACCCATGAAAATACTCATATAAAGTCGGGTTGATCGGGTCAACCTAGGATTTAGGGCCAAATGGGTCCTGCTCTTTTCGCGCTTTTAATATCACAGCCAACTCGACCCAACATAGGGTCGACCCTCCGATACGGTTTTATTTTGACAGTTCTGTCGGATATTGCCACATCATCCTAGAACATTTGTTCATAGGGATAGTAGTAGTGGAGGGGTAGATGTGGTATCCACCCTCGAACCCAATGGGACATGTATGAGTAATTTTTTTCGAGTTTGAGAAGAGTATTAGATGGAAATTTAATACACATTAGGATATATAAGGTTTGGTCCTATCCCCTAGTATACCTGGTGCCTGAACTCAATTATATAGTCGAGTATGAGTAGGTGTCTGTTAATACCGAACCACATAAGCAACAAAATCAAACATAACCCTAATGCATATTTCACTTCTCACTTTCTCGAGCTCCCACACTTTTTTAACATATTAGGTATTTTATTATACAATAACTAATTTTTGGTAGGGTAATCATGTAACTAGTCATTTAAATATTCATATAATTATAAATTTCTATATATAAAATAAACAAATGCGGGTGGGTGTAGACAGTATACGGGTATCAACATATAAATTTAGACGAGTACGGATAATATATGTAATTTTTTAATCAAATTTGAGATGGGCAATTATAGTACAATGATTGTGGGATATTTCATTGGATAATTGGAGAAACATTCCTCCAAATGTGTGCTTTATTGTGGCGATGGGTGCCCTAACTCTAAGGACGATTATAAGGTACAACCCCACTTCGCTCCAACTCTTGAACAAATTTGTTGCAAGGGAGAAAAGTACAACATGCGAAATGCAATAGTTCCTTTGTGGCTGCAAATTGTGTTTTCCTAAATTAAGAAAAAGACAAGAACGTGGCTTCTTTTCATAGGTTGTAAACCCACAAATGGAAGGAGAGATCACACCAGAATATCATGTTGGGACTTTCCTGTAGGGACCATCCTGCAAAATTTACTACTCTCCCTTTTCGTACTATAAATAAATAAAAATTAATTTCTTTGAATTTGGATATGTACAGTTAATATAAATAATTTATTGGATTTAGAATGGGACCGTCTCACGGGTCAAAATTCGTGAGACGAATACCCAAATCCAAACCCAAACCCTTACATGTCCTAGAATAAAAAAAAAAAAAAAAGACTTGTTACATCTCTATGGCCTTTTCATCTTCTTCCCCAAATCTCCATCCTCCTCAACTGAGCCTCTTCTACGATTCGCTAATGTTGAGTCCCGGTGGGAAATTCACCGTCTCAAATGCTCAAGATATCCTAAAAAGTAGTGTTCTAAAAATCGCTAGCGCTAGGCTCAAGCGTAGATCGGGGCTAGCGCCTAGGCGGAGTCTGAGCGGGGTTAAACGGGACCTGAGCGGGATTAGGCGGGATCTAATTGGAAAAATAACGTAGACGGACAAGGAGGGCCTAGCGCCTAGACGGGGTCTAATCGGAGTTAGGCGAGGTCTTTTAGAACAGAGTAAGTAAAAACTCTCTTATTGTTCACACCATTAGATTCTTCTCTGCTACTTCAATAAAATGAAAAGTTGATATTTTCCCACCACTGAGAATTGGCACGAGATTTATCAAATTGCTAATAATTATTTCTTAGCCATTGATCTTTATTTGGTGGTTTTAAAGAATATATTATGTTGGTAAAAAAATATTTGGAGTGAAGGCTTCGTTTGGAAGAAAATGGTTTGGATTGTGTATCGTTTAAGTCGAGGCGAGAATTCGATCTGTCTCAAGAAGAAAAAACGCCCGTATACAAGTGCTTACGGTTCGCTCGCCGCCTCTAAGATACAACGACTTTAATGATTCGGTTAGGTTAGCAAAGACAACAAAACCGAACAACAACGAACAAGCAAAGTGTTTGACTACTTTCAAGCTTTCAAGGAGGAAAATGGGCAAGATGCAAAATGCAATGCTCGATTTAATGTTTTCTAATTAATTTTGTTGTTTTATTTCATCAAGGGGGCTTCATTAATATAGGCAACGGCGCCCGTGCGGAAAAATCGCGTCAGTAGGCTCGAAAAAGCACATTTTCATTTGAACGACGACCTTTTTCTTGCAGGAGCACGACCAGGCGCGACGGGCGTGCTCTTGCCCGTCTTGCGCTGGTGCTCCAACGTTCGGCATGCGCGCGACCCAGACGCACGGGCCGTGGCTGCCGCCGTCTTGCTCGAACCTTCGGCATGGCGCACGACACGATCGCACGGGTCGTGCTCCTGCCCGGGGCCGAACCTTCGGCATGGCGCACGACCCGATCGCACGGACCTACAAAATTAATTAATTAATTATTTTAAAGGTTTTTGGTCCAAAAAGAATAAGGGCCTTGAAGCCCAGGCCCACGACCCACGATTAGCATGTAGGTCCTCTCCCCTTTAAAAACTTGGGTGCCCCCAAGGGCCCAAACCCATTTGTCCAACTTGGGATAAATAAAGTGTGCAACTTTGCCTCATTTTTCCTATGTGGGATGGAGCATCTCTCCTCCCCCATATTTTCCATTTTCCATACCATTTATTTGTATTAAGTGGCTAACTTCTAGCATTAATTTCTCATTCACCCGAAATCGGTTTTGAGAAATTCCAAATGCTATTCTCATCTACTCTCTTAGTAGAATTTTTACAAATAATTTAATTCCATTTTTCACAAATGGAAACCACTTAATTAATTGGTCAAAATCGGGTCGACACCCAATTTCTCAAAGACCAATTCCAACAATCCCCCACATGAATGAAATTAATGCATGCGTGAATGCAGATTCGCTTGAAAGTCTCGGCGAATCGTTATTGCATCAGGATAGGTAGCTTGTGGTCTTGAACCTTCCTTAGTAAAATACCATCGGATTTACTGGCTGCTTAGTGACGCGATGTCTTGAACTACTCAGTCGTTTGTGTAAACCAAGACAACAATACTTACACAATAACAATTCTAACACTTGTTGTTCTCACGTTGTGTCCATTTCGGCCCTGGACCATATCTTAGATTCATAAGTGTTTCATTTGAAGCGGTCATTACTTCTCACTTATATAGGTGATCTCCTATTGAAGAGTATCCTGCAATATTCCACCTTTCGGTATAGGAATCATTAAAAGTCTTAAACTTAACCTCACCACATTCAGCAGGTTTGCATACACTTGGATGTATCGAGAATGAGCTAACACATTTTCCAAGTGTTCAGCTGAACATTCATAACTTAGCTGTCCCATTGAACCAAGGTCTTGGGATCTCCAATTCATAAGGTTGGGTTACCGTGATAAGTGCATTTTTGTTCACATTTTCTTAAACCTTTTTAGATAATTTTTCTAACTTTTTAGTTCATTAATCAATAAAATCAAGAAAAATCACATTGGCTTGTTTTGAATGATGAAGGTTAAGACTTGAAGCAAATTCGTATGATTTCGTATGAAAATACGAACAGAAACAAAGTCTAAAAGAAGGCAAGAAGACTCAATCTCGTGCAGAACACACCCCTAGTGTGTTGGAAAACATGGCCATGCTTCAAAAGGAAGAAAAACAAGAAAAACAGAAAAACACGCCCGGGCCGTGCTTACAAAGCACGACCCACCGTATTTCACACGCAAATCGAAAAACACGCCCAAACCGTGTTTAAAAGCACACCCTGTCAGAAAATCCAATTTTTGCGAAGAAAACACGGCCTGGCCGTGTTTATAAACACGACCGTGTTCGCCAAATTTGACGAACACGGCCTGGCCGTGCTTTTAAAGCACGGCCGTGTTTTCCCTCCAGCTCAACAAATTTTCTTTTTTTGGAAATAATGGAGACTTTTGCTTTTTGACAACCTTTGAGCAGCTTTCACACCTCATCTTGCTGCACCAAAACTCAATTTCCTCCACAATTGGCATGTGGACACAATGATTCAACCAACTCAACCAATGGAAGTGAAGTATGATCATGTGTATACAATGATTCAACCAACTCAACCATGAATGTGCACACAATGATTCAACTAACAAGCATGGAAATGGGGCATTTGTTAATATGGTATTTCACAAGATGGTGCTTATAAAAGCCAAGAGTTTGAGTTGGAAAATCATTCATGTAATATTCATTCATAGAGAGATTCATAGTGTTTAACACTTTGAGTGGAAATGGGATCAAGAGGTCTTGGAGGAGTAAGCTTGTAGCAACATTGGAGAAGAAGGCTTGGATCAACATCATCTATCAAAGGAACAAGTCATTGAGATTTTGAGAAAGATAAGTACACCATGTTTACAACACTTAAATCTTCTTGTGTAATTTATTCTTTTGTCAAAATCATGAGTAGCTAAACTACTAGTGTTTGAATGTAATGAACTCTAGAATGGATTTGTGATTAAGGTTTGTATGTTTTCAAAAAATTCTCATGTCTTGTGTGATTCACTTATATCATGTTTATTTCATTCAAGTTGATATTTCCGGTATATTAATTTGATATTTATTCCTCATCGGGTAATCGAGAGATTTATGATGAGAAAGAACCTATATAAGTGAAAAGAGTTGCATGCAATCCTAGATATAGGGGCGACATAAATCTTCTGAATTAGGGTCAAACCTAATATGGGAATTCATAAATCGTTATAATGCAATTTTGGGGGTTTTAACTAGAAAGAGATTTCAGTTAATCAACTTGAGATTAGGAGTTTTTCGCCTTGAGAAAGGGTTTAACTTAAATCGGGAATTTCTACGTCCACATAACATGAGATTTTATTAAAAGAGGTTGGTTTTTTGCTTAAGGGCTTATGGTTGTATTTTTATCTTGATTGAATCACAAAAACATTCTAGAGGGATTTACATTCAACACATTTCTATCTCTTGATTTCTCATTCTACAATCTATTTTTATTTGATTTCTTTTTGTAAGTTGCAATTATCTTAAATTCTCTATTTTTCATTTTCCATTTTAACAAACAAAACTCTGAAAATTACTAGATTAGATAACAAAAAGACGGTAATTATTAGTACTTATAATCCTCGTGGGAATGACACTCGGTACTCAATAATCTATACTACAAAACGATAGGTGCACTTGCCTATGGTTTTCTAGAGTAGCTTTTGAGCCATCATACCGCTATGAACATTCTTTAAGTTGTGGATTTTAAACCCATTCCCCTTAACAGTTTATACAGTTGATCTCGATTTATGCCTTTCGTAAGCGGATCCGCTAGGTTTTCCTTTGACTTCACGTAGTCAACCGAAATAACCCCATTCGAAATCAACTGTCTAATGGTATTGTGTCTCCGACGTATATGTCAAGACTTACCATTTTCCTTTACTCGAAAGGACACTTTTAATAAATACAACATTTCATGATCTAATGATCGTGCCATCACTTATATCATAAATGCTGAATTTATTTCCTTGGTGCTTCTACTTTTTCCAAAGCACCCCCATATTTCAATGCAATCTCATTTATGTGGGTTGCTTAAAAGTCAAGCTCCCCTTTCAACTTCCGGTATCTTTGTTTAACACAAAGTCACCCAGAACTTTCATGGCTCTTGGCCACTCTATTTTATTTTGTTAGAACATTGTCCTCACAATCCAGTTAGAATCTCGTTCTACCAGATTTCAGACCTTAGTTCAACAACTCCATTATCTTTTGTGAAACCTTTGATGTTATCACATCTTTAGTAGGACTTGATTCAACTTGTTACGGTTAATCTGTCTTTAGTGTTACAACACTTTCGACAACACCCCATGCAAATGTGGTTTTGGTGTTTACAATACTTTTGGCAACACCTTCATTTACATTTAAAAATGCAAAAAACTCCACCGTGTTCCACAAAGTATGATCATACCCCACATTTGTCGATTTCCATTCGGAATCCGGTTGTCTTCCTCAATCCGAAGTCGAACTATCAAATCCTCAAGCCCCATTTCCTTACGTTTGTGATAGTTCTTAAACTCTTTCCACGAAGGCGACAATTTTTCGATAATCGCAGCCCACTTGAACGACTCACTCGGAATCATCCCTTGAGGCTAAGTCGTGAAGTATGATCTGTATTTCTTGTACTTGGCTAATCACCATCTCGGTGTCAACCATCTTATAATCCGAAATTTACCGACTACAAATTTCTTTGCACCAAGATCTTACATTTTATACTTTTTCTCCAAAAAGTCCCACAACTCTTTGGACGTTTTGAGCGAACTATAGGCGTTGTACAAGGTATCGTCTAGTCCATTCAAAATATAATTCGACAAAGGAAATCATTGTTATGCCAAGCATCCACAAATGGCTTCTCTGTTCATTGTCGGATTCTTCATCACCAACGGTAGGGGGTTCCTCCTTCACGAAACGGGACAACCCCAAGGTTGTCACGTAGAACAGCATCTTCTGTTGCCATCTCTTGAAGTCGGCACCGGAGAACTTCGCCGGTTTCTCGCCATGAGTAGGAGCAGCAACCTTCGAAACTGGAGTGAACGATCCTGAAGCCATCGTCTTCAACAGAAACAAGGTAAAAATTTTCATCTTGCGATTGTTGGTAAAAAAAAATTTGGAGTGAAGGCTTCTGTTTGGAAGAAAATGGCTGGGATTGTGTATCGTTTAAGTCGAGGCCAGAATTCGATTCTGTCTCTGCAAGACGAAAACGCCCCGTATACAAGTGCTTACGGTTCCGGCGCTCGCCTCTAAGATACAACGACTTTAACAGTTCCGGTTAGCAGCACAGCAAAACCAAAACAACATCGAATAAGCAAAGTGTTTGACTACTTTCAAGCTTTCAAGGAGGAAAATGGGCAAGATGCAAAATACAATGCTCGATTTAATGTTTTCTGATTAATTTTGTTGTTTTATTTCATCAGTAGGGGCTTCATTAATATAGGCAACGAAGTGCTCGTACGGAAAATCGCATCTGTAGGCTCAAAAAAGCACATTTTCGCTGAACAGACGCACCTACGCAGGGGAGCACGACCAGACGCACGGGCCGTGCTCTTGCCCGTGCTCGGGTGCTCCAACGTTCGGCATGGCGCACGACCCAGACGCACGGGCCGTGCCCGTGTGCTGGCTCGAACCTTTGGCATGGCGCACGACCCGATCGCACGGGCCGTGCTCCTGCCCGTGCGCGGGGCTGAACCTTTTCCCTTGTTGAACTCTGATTTAATTAATTTACATTAATTAAATCCATTTAATTTAATTAATTACAAAATTAATTAATTAATTATTTTAAAGGTTTTTGGTCCACCACCACAACAAGCCTTCTCATGCGAGACTTGTGGAGGATCACACAACCACCAAGATTGCCCTCACGCGATACCGCCGCATGAACAAGTGGATTATCTAGGTAATCAATCTCGACCCTTTCAAAATAATCCTTTCAGTAACACTTATAATCTAGGTTGGCGCCAACACCCGAACTTTAGTTGGGGAAATCAAGGTCAGCGAAACCTAATCCAAACGCACTCCCCAATTAAATGCCGCACCTCCCGGTTTCAAACCGAAAACCAAGTTTGGAGGACTTCTCAAAAATTCGTCCAAACAACGGAAACCCATTTCACGCCACCGAAACATCCTTAAGGAACCAAGAAGCATCTATTCGCAACTTGGAAAATCAAATTGGTCAAATTGCCAAAATGATCTCCGAAAGGCCACAAGGGAGCTTACCTAGCAACACCGAGCCAAATCCAAGAGAACAGGTAAAAGCAATTACTCTAAGGAGTGGAACAAAGCTAGACGAAATACGGATGCGGAGGGCGAACCCACACCCATACAACAAAAAGACGAACAGTATCCAAGGAAACAAAGAAAATGGTACCGGAATTCCAACCACCTATTCCGTATCCAAGTCGATTGCGTAAGGACAAACATGACGACCAATTTGGTAAGTTCTTGGATTTATTTAAACAATTGCACATCAATATTCCTTTTGTTGAAGCCCTTTCACGATGCCAAAATATGCCAAGTTCCTAAAAGATCTTCTTTCAAATAAGAAGAAGCTTGAAGAAATATCTATGGTGCAATTAAATGAGGAATGCTCGGCAATTTTGCAAAACAAGTTACCTCGAGAAAATCAAAGATCCGGGAGTTTCACTATTCCTTGTCATGTCGGTAATTTGATCGTTGATCGGGCATTGGCGATCTAGGGCTAGCATTAATTTGATGCCTTATGATTTATTCAAACAAATGGGTCTAGGGAGCCAAAACCAACTAGGATGAGCCCGCAATTAGGTGACGGATCTATTAAGTATCTAGAGGCATTGTTGAAGATGTTTTGGTCAAAGTCGATAAGTTTATATTTCTGTCGATTTTGTAATTCTTGATATGCATACGATGTCGAAGTTCCCTTGATCTTAGGGCGTCCATTTTTAGCTCTTGCTAAGGCAATCATTGACGTGCATGATGGCAAACTAATTTTAAGAGTCGAAGATGAACAAGTCATTTTTAAAATCGCTACATCAATGAAAAATACGATAGATAAAGATGACTCCTGTTTTGCTATTGATCTTATCGATATGGAGATAACAAATTCTCTACCAAACATGATTTCTAACGAATTCTTGGAGACTTGTATTGTTCAAAGTGCGGTATATCGATGAAGACCCTTTCTTAGGGAATCAGTGCACTCGCATTGGAGGAAAAACGAACCAACGAAACAGACGAAAGAGTTCGAAAAAATTGAAAACTCACAGGTGGGGCATATCAAACCATCCATTGAGGATCCACCACTGTTGGAGCCGAAGGAGTTACCCGAACACTTGGAATATGCATTTCTAGCCGAGAACGCCAAACTTCCCGTAATTATTTCCTCCAATTTATCTTCTCATCAAAAGGATAGATTGTTGGCAATATTACGGAACATAAAAAGGCCATCGCTTGGAAAATCTCCGATATTCAAGGGATAAATCCTTCCTTTTGCACTCACAAAATTGATGGAGGAAAATTTCAAGCCGGTTGTTCTACCACAAACAGTCGTTTAAATCCAAACATGAAAGAGGTAGTCAAGGCGGAGGTAATCAAATTACTTGATCTTTGGGCTCATCTATCCAATTTACGCGATAATGGGTGAGTCCATTCAAGTGGTTCCAAAGAAAGGTGGGATGACGGTGGTACCAAATGAAAAGAATGAACTTATTCCAATGCGGACGGTAACAGGTTGGCGAGTTTGCATCGATTCACGAAACGACTCAATGATGCTACTCGCAAGACCATTTTCCTTTACCTTTTATTGATCAAATGCTTGAAAGATTATCTGGTCACTTGTATTATTGCTTCCTTGATGGCATGTCAGGTTATTTTCAGATCCCGATAGCACCGGAGGACCAAGAAAAGACCACTTTCACTTGCCCCTACGGTACTTTTGCCTATCGCCGCATGCCTTTCGGATTGTGCAATGCACCGGCAACTTTTCAAAGGTGCATGCTTGCTATCTTCGACGAACTTGTAGAAGATATCATGGAAGTCTTCATGGATGACTTCTCGGTTTTTGGGGACTCATTTGATCTTTGTCTTGCAAATCTTAAAAAAGTCCTCATTCGTTGTGAAGAAACTAACCTGGTTCTTAACTGGGAAAAATGTCATTTCATGGTACAAGAAGGTATTGTTTTGGGACATAAAATTTCTTGCAGGGGCATTGAAGTTGACAAGGCGAAGGTTGAGACATTTCCAAATTGCCTCCACCCACTTGAAAAGGCAATCCGAAGCTTTTTAGGGCATGCCGGGTTTTATAGGCGATTCATCAAAGATTTTTCAAAAATTGCCCGGCCACTCACTCGCCTCTTGGAGAAGGATGCGGTCTTTCATATCAATGATGAATGCCTTCAAGCATTCAATACTTTGAAAGAAAAGCTCACCACTTCTCCCATCATGGTAGCTCGGATTGGTCTCAACCATTCGAACTCATGTGTGATGCCGAGCGATTATGCGGTAGGTGCGGTGCTTGGGCAACGAAAAGATAAGCATTTCCGACCAATTTACTGCGCAAGCAAAACTCAATCCAAATCACCAATTATACGACTACGAAAAAGAGAGTTACTTGCGGTGGTTTTCGCATTTGAGAAATTTCGCTCATATTTGATCCTATCCAAAGTCATTATCTGCACGGACCACTCGCTTTTTACGTTATTTGCTTGACAAAAATGATGCAAAACCACGACTAATTCGATGGGTACTCTTACTCCAAGAATTTGATGTGGAAATCAAAGATAAACGGGCGCCGAAAATCTTGCTGCCGATCACTGTCAAGGCAGAGCACTCCGACACCGACAAAGCAACACGAAGGGCATATCAAAGATTCTTTCCCGGATGAGCAACTCTTTTCCTTGAACTCAATTTCAATTGATAATCCTTGGTTTGCGATTTTGCTAATTATCTTGCGGAAAAGTTCTCACCGAAAGGGCCCGACCCATCAACAAAAGAAGAAATTTTTTCGAACCTCAAACACTATATTTGGGACGATCCCCACCTCTTCCGAATTTGTGCGGATCAAATCATACGAAGATGTGTCGCACTTCAAACGATCTCCATTTTGAATCATTGTCACAAAGGACCCACCGGTGGGCACTATCAGCGAATACCACGGCACGAAAGGTCCTTGAGTCGGGCTTTTATTGGCCTACACTTTTTCAAGACGCAAAAACGGTATGTTGAAACTTGTGATAATTGTCAACGAGTAGGAAATATTTCTCGAAAAAATGAAATGCCCCAAAATGGTATTCTTGTTTGCGAAATTTTTGATGTTTGGGGTATTGATTTTATGGGACCATTTCCTGCGTCTTTTGGCAATAAATACATTTTGGTAGCCGTTGACTACGTGTCTAAATGGGTAGAGGCTCAAGCCTTGCCTAAAAATGATGCTCGAGTGGTGGTACATTTTCTCAAAAAACTTTTCACCCGATTTGGTACTCCACGAGCCATCATTAGTGATAGAGGCACTCACTTTTGTAATAGTCAATTTGACAAAGTGTTAAAACGATATGGTGTCACACACCGAGTCGCCACCGCCTATCACCCTCAAACTAGTGGTCAAGTTGAAGTGTCCAACCGCGAATTAAAAAGAATTTTGGAAAAAACGGTTGGACACTCTCGCAAGGATTGGTCCCTCAAACTCGACGATGCCCTTTGGGCTTATAGAACGGCTTTCAAAACGCCAATAGGGACTACTCCATACCGACTCGTTTATGGTAAGGGGTGTCATTTACCGGTTGAGCTTGAACACAAGGCCTTTTGGGCTATTAAAATGCTTAATTATGATTTGTCAAGTGCGGAGATAACCGTTTATTGCGATTAACGAACTCGAAGAATGGCGAAATCGGCATACGAGAACTCGAGAATTTACAAAGAACGAACGAAGCAATGGCATGACAAACGCATTAAGCAAACAAGAGAATTTCAACCTGGTGATCAAGTGTTACTCTTGATTCCCGACTCGACTATTCCCGTGTAAATTAAAATCCCGTGGTCCTACCCATTCATCACATGTTACTCAAGTGTTCCTTACACGGACTATTGAAATCACACACAAGGAAATGGGAACATTCAAGGTGAACGGACATCGTCTAAAGCTTTATTTTGGGGCACCATCGATGATAGTTATCGAGATTCCATCCGTCTTGTGACCCTCAAAATACACCACACGAGTAGAGGTAAAAACAGTCCAAATATACGACGTTAACGAAGCGCTATCCGGAGGCAACCCGGTATTTTGTGTGAATTTTTTTAAAAAAAAAAAAAATAATAATAATAATAATAAAAACACGGCCGGCGTGTTTATCCACCACGGCCGTGTTCGTCAATTTATTGACGAACACACCTTGGCCGTGTTCTTCAACCAGCCTGTGCCATGTTGGCGGACCACGCAGAAAACACGGCTGGCGTGTTTTTAAACACGCCCGTGTTTAAAAAAAAATATATTTTGGGCCAAAATTCGTACAAAACACGTCCAGGGCGTGTTAAATAACACGCCCGTGTTTTAAATCGAAATAAAAAAAAAAAAACTGGAATGAAAAACGCGTACAAAACACGGCCTGGGCGTGTTAAATAACACGCCCGTGTTTTAAATCAAAAAAATAAAAAAAAATAAAATAAAAAAGGGGGGCCGAACTCATACCGAACACGGCCTGGCCGTGCTTTGAAAGCACGGCCGTGTTCGGTACATACAAAACAGGGGGTGTCCGATTTCATCCCTATTTTCTTCCCCAAACCCCTTCTTCTTCTTCCTTTCTTCCCCTTTTCTCAAACCCTACCCCAAAATCACCAATTTCTTTCTATTTTCTTCCAAAATCTTCACTCACACCACACACTTTCACATCACAAGGCTCTCATCTCTTCCTCCTCACAATGTCTTCAAGGTATGTGTTGTTCTTCTCTTCTCTTCTTTTCCTTTCAATTTCGAATTTTGATTTGTTTGAATTAGTATATTTGTGTGTTGTTGTGAAGATTATCCTATGTTATAGTTAGCAAATTCATGAATATGTATTGCCAATTTTCATGCCCTAAAAAAAAAAAAAATTGAATGGTAGGGTTATTAAAATTTGGATAGTTGATATTAATGGTAAAATCATGAATTTATTTTTATGACATATTTCTTGTGAATTTTTGTGAATTTAATTGAGTTTATTTGTGGTAATTTTTTAGTTCTTGTGGTAATTATGAGAAATTATTCTTGTGATGTTTTTATCTTGCTAAATTGAGGAATTGGTCATTTGTTCTTGATTTGAAGAGTTAGACTTGGAGTCATATGATTAATGTTCCTAAATTGTTGTTGAGATATCTTTGTTTTTGATTGAATTGCTATTATTGAAATGTTGTTGAAAAATGGATGTTGTTAAATCATTGTTGCAAATGGGGTGTATAGCTTGTGAAGATGGATTCTTTTGAATAAAGATGTTGATATGGTGGAAATTTGAGTAAATTGATGCCTTTTCATGTTTGGGATACTATCTATGTCTCTTAAAATAGTTTTTCACGTTGTTGTAAGTTTATATTGACATAGGAATCCCAGGACGAAACGCGGACGTACGGTGATGCTTCATCCTCCGCGGCCCCACACGCGATCGCGCGCGAGCCACTCAGATCTTGACCCACCGGTACCTACCAACCCATTTGGTATATTCTTCCGAGATGATGATCATGAAGCTCAATACCATCGTCGCCCAACGCCACATCATTAACACACGATTCTGGATAACCCTACCTTGGATGGGCTCGGCCGCGTCTGAGATGTGGATTGGATGTTTAATCAACTTGGGTGGGGCTATTTCATGAATCTAGCCACACCCACCTACATCCGTCTCACGTTAGAGTTTACGAGTTCCTATGACGCGAGAGATTACTTGCCGACACGCTGAAGAAGGACGAATCACATTTCGGCTCTTCAACAATGATCACCAACTCACATTGGCAGAATTTAATTCTATCTATGATTTACCCACAAATGGGTTGCGTATAAAGCCATTGGGGTTCCGTGATCGACAATTTTGGCAAGCAATTACGCATGAGCTGGAATATAATCCTTCTTCATCAAAATCCTCATGCATTGTCAATCCTTGCTTTCGTTATATCCATCGGGTGCTCTCGAGTACACTATTTGGCCGGGGCGAAAGCGAAGGAGTTGTCCGACTTGATGAGCTGTATTTTCTATGGTCAATGGTGAATTCTTCTTTGGCTGACACGGGTTCTTATCTCGCCAAGCATTTTCTCAAAGTGAGCAAGAAAAACCGAGGTAAAATCGTTATTGGTGGCCTTATTACTCCTATTGCCATCCATTATGGTTATAACCTCGCAGGACTTGAGCAAGCCCGGGGACCAACCCGGATCGACTTTGAATCTTGTATTGCTATGGGAATGATTCAACGGAGCGGGATGGGTTATGTTTTAAGATTCAAAAATACGATTACACACATCCATTGCGGATCCTTCTCGCCTTTGGACCCGGACAATTGGAAGATGATGTACCCACAAGGTGATAACCCGGATGCATTCCGACTACCCGCACCGCCGACCCGACACGATGCCTATCAAAGCGAGGAACCGGATATTGATGCTCCTCGGCGTCACAACCACCAAGGCAACCACCAAGGCAACCATCAACCCCTATGGATGATACTAGATCTCTTCTCCACTCCATTCGCTTGGAGCAAATGGAGCAAATGAGCTTTATTGGATCGCCAGGGGAAATGATGACGCAACATTACGCTCGAATTGAAGAACGACAACAACAATTCTTCATGAATCTTCAACAACAAAGAACAACAACAATATGACCAACAAAGATCTATTTTGCCATGATGGATCGTATCCAACAATGGCATATTTCGCAAGGACATTTCCCACCACCACAATGAAGGTCGTATTTTTTCTTGTTTCATTTTTTTTTTCTCGCTTTCTAATCTAGACTGTATCACATCTCCTTCTTCACATTGGGGACAATGTGACCCTTGAAGTTGGAGGTGGTGAGATTTATCAAAGATATTTGGATAATTTTTTGTTTTCTTTTAGTTTGTGTGAGATTGCGTTTTTAATTAATTTGTGTGGATGTTTTATTTTTTTTTATGCACTTTTAAATCTCTTGCAAATAAACATGAGATATTTCTTTTTACAATTCGATAAGTTGTTTGTGAATTTGTTTTAACCAATTTTTCTCCCGAAAAAGTCATCTTTTTGAACTCAAATCGCCAAAATGTTTTAAAAACCGTGTGACTCTAGTAAAAGGATGAATTCGGCCAAAAGAGTTTAATGTCATGAAAATAGTTTGGATTTTGCTTAAATTTAAATACTTTATGTCATGATTGTTGGAGAAATCATTATTCGGGTAAAAAAAAAATAATAATAATAATAAAAAAATCGAAAAAAAATCGGAAAATCGAAAAAAAATAATAATAATAATAATATATATATTTTTATAAAAAAGGACAAATCGAGGTTATACTCCTCTGTTTGTTGCTTTGCTTAGTAACTAGGAGCATTCATGAGCCCCATGTTTGTCTTTTTACGTAAACGGCAAAGACAAATATGAGTATGGGAAACCACCCTAGGAGTTTTTGGAAAGCATTCAAAATTTAAACCTAGTGGAAGTTTACCTCAAAAAAATGTCCTAATTTATAATTATATGCACTTAAAAAAAAAAAAAAAACCTGAGTTTTTGAACATCTCCTTTTATCATTACATTCTTGTATTTGGTCTAAGCGAATGATTAACAATTCCTGTGATATGACAACTGTGATGACTAAACGATTTCATTTACTGAATTCACCTTTTTTTTAACAAATTGGTTGACTTGGAAGAACGAATCGATTGGCTCGATCGGGAATAAAAAGGTTAGCGATTTACTTCAAACATGTCAAAATTGTGAAAATAGATACCTCATTTTTGTTTTCAACTCCACTCTTTGTTTTAAAAATTGCTTGAGGACAAGCAAAATTTCCAAGTTGGAGGCGGTTTGATAAGTGCATTTTTGTTCACATTTTCTTAAACCTTTTTAGATAATTTTTCTAACTTTTTAGTTCATTAATCAATAAAATCAAGAAAAATCACATTGGCTTGTTTTGAATGATGAAGGTTAAGACTTGAAGCAAATTCGTATGATTTCGTATGAAAATACGAATAAACAAAGTCTAAAAAGGCAAGAAGACTCAATCTCGTCGAGAACACACCCTAGTGTGTTGGAAAACATGGCCATGCTTCAAAAGGAAGAAAAACAAGAAAAACAAAAACGCGCCGGGCCGTGCTTACAAAGCACGGCCGTGTTTCACACGCAAATCAAGAAACACGCCAAACCGTGTTTAAAAGCACACCCCGTCGAGAAAATCCAATTTTTGCGAAGAAAACGCGGCCTGGCCGTGTTTATAAACACGGCCGTGTTCGCCAAATTTGACGAACACGGCTTGGCCGTGCTTTTAAAGCACGGGCCAGTGTTTTCCTCCACCAACAAATTTTCTTCTTTTTGGCGGAAATAATGGAGACTTTTGCTTTTTGACAACCTTTGAGCAGCTTTCACACCTCATCTTGCTGCACCAAAACTCAATTTCCTCCTCAATTGGCATGTGGACACAATGATTCAACCAACTCAACCAATGGAAGTGAAGTATGATCATGTGTATACAATGATTCAACCAACTCAACCATGAATGTGCACACAATGATTCAACTAACAAGCATGGAAATGGGGCATTTGTTAATATGGTATTTCACAAGATGGTGCTTATAAAAGCCAAGAGTTTGAGTTGGAAAATCATTCATGTAATATTCATTCATAGAGAGATTCATAGTGTTTAACACTTTGAGTGGAAATGGGATCAAGAGGTCTTGGAGGAGTAAGCTTGTAGCAACATTGGAGAAGAAGGCTTGGATCAACATCATCTATCAAAGGAACAAGTCATTGAGATTTTGAGAAAGATAAGTACACCATGTTTACAACACTTAAATCTTCTTGTGTAATTTATTCTTTGTCAAAATCATGAGTAGCTAAACTACTAGTGTTTGAATGTAATGAACTCTAGAATGGATTTGTGATTAAGGTTTGTATGTTTTCAATAAAATTCTCATGTCTTGTGTGATTCACTTATATCATGTTTATTTCATTCAAGTTGATATTTCCGGTATATTAATTTGATATTTATTCCTCATCGGGTAATCGAGAGATTTATGATGAGAAAGAACCTATATAAGTGAAAAGAGTTGCATGCAATCCTAGATATAGGACGACATAAATCTTCTGAATTAGGGTCAAACCTAATATGGGAATTCATAAATCGTTATAATGCAATTTTGGGGGTTTTAACTAGAAAGAGATTTCGATTAATCAACTTGAGATTAGGAGTTTTTCGCCTTGAGAAAGGGTTTAACTTAAATCGAATTTCTACGGTCCACATAACATGAGATTTTATTAAAAGAGGTTGGTTTTTTGCTTAAGGGCTTATGGTTGTATTTTTATCTTGATTGAATCACAAAAACATTCTAGAGGGATTTACATTCAACACATTTCTATCTCTTGATTTCTCATTCTACAATCTATTTTTATTTGATTTCTTTTTGTAAGTTGCAATTATCTTAAATTCTCTATTTTTCATTTTCCATTTTAACAAACAAAACTCTGAAAATTACTAGATTAGATAACAAAAAGACGGTAATTATTAGTACTTATAATCCTCGTGGGAATGACACTTTCGGTACTAATAATCTATACTACAAAACGATAGGTGCACTTGCCTATGGTTTTCTAGAGTTTTGAGCCATCATACCGCTATGAACATTCTTTAAGTTGTGGATTTTAAACCCATTCCCCTTAACAGTTTATACGAGTTGATCTCGATTTATGCCTTTCGTAGCGGATCCGCTAGGTTTTCCTTTGACTTCACGTAGTCAACCGAAATAACCCCATTCGAAATCAACCTGCCTAATGGTATTGTGTCTCCGACGTATATGTCAAGACTTACCATTTTCCTTTACTCGAAAGGACACTTTTAATAAATACAACATTTCATGATCTAATGATCGTGCCATCACTTATATCATAAATGCTGAATTTATTTCCTTGGTGCTTCTACTTTTTCCAAAGCACCCCCATATTTCAATGCAATCTCATTTATGTGGGTTGCTTAAAAGTCAAGCTCCTTTCAACTTCCGGTATCTTTGTTTAACACAAAGTCACCTAGAACTTTCATGGCTCTTGGCCACTCTATTTTATTTTGTTAGAACATTGTCCTCACAATCCAGTTAGAATCTCGTTCTACCAGATTTCAGACCTTAGTTCAACAACTCCATTATCTTTTGTGAAACCTTTGATGTTATCACATCTTTAGTAGGACTTCAGATTCAACTTGTTACGGTGTCTGTCTTTAGTGTTACAACACTTTCGACAACACCCCATGCAAATGTGGTTTTGGTGTTTACAATACTTTTGGCAACACCTTCAGTTACATTTAAAAATGCAATGAAACTCCACCGTGTTCCACAAAGTATGATCATACCCCCACATTTGTCGATTTCCATTCGAATCCCTTTGTCTTCCTCAATCCGAAGTCGAACTATCAAATCCTCAAGCCCCATTTCCTTACGTTTGTGATAGTTCTTAAACTCTTTCCACGGCGGCAATTTTTCGATAATCGCGGCCACTTGAACGACTCACTCACTAATCATCCCTTCGCATACACTAAGTCGTGAAGTATGATCTGTATTTCTTGTACTTGGCTAATCACCATCTCGGTGTCAACCATCTTATAATCCGAAATTTACCGACTACAAATTTCTTTGCACCGCATCTTCGTTTTATACTTTTTCTCCAAAGAGTCCCACAACTCTTTGGGCGTTTTGAACGAACTATAGACGTTGTACAAGGTATCGTCTAGTCCATTCAAAATATAATTCCGACAAAGGAAATCATTGTTATGCCAAGCATCCACAGCGTTCTTCTCTGCTCATTGTCGGATTCTTCATCACCAACGGTAGGGGGTTCCTCCTTCACGCGAACGGGACAAATTTCCCCAGGTTGTCACGTAGAACAAAGATCTTCTCATTTGCCATCTCTTGAAGTCGGCACCGGAGAACTTCGCGGTTTCTCGCCATGAGTAGGAGCAAAGAACCTTGGCCGAGTGAACGATCCACGAAGCCATCGTCTTCAACAAACAAGGTAAAAATTTTCATCTTGCGATTGTTGGTAAAAAAATTTGGAGTGAAGGCTTGTTTGGAAGAAAATGGCCGATTGTGTATCGTTAAGTCGAGGCCACCGATTCTGTCTCTGCAAGACAAAACGCCCGTATACAAGTGCTTACGCCTTCGGCGCTCGCCTCTAAGATACAACGACTTTAATATTCGGTTAGCGACAAAGAAACTGAACAACATCGAATAAGCAAAGTGTTTGACTACTTTCAAGCTTTCAAGGAGGAAAATGGGCAAGATGCAAAATACAATGCTCGATTTAATGTTTTCGATTAATTTTGTTGTTTTATTTCATCAAGAGGGCTTCATTAATATAGGCAACGGCGTCGTCGAAAATCGCATCCAGTAGGCTCAAAAAAGCACATTTTCACGAATGGCACGCACTCTACGCAGGAGCACGACCAGGCCTTGCCGCGTGCTCTTGCGTCTTGCGGCGCTGCTCCAACGTCGGCATGGCGCCGCACGACCCAGCACGCCGGCCGTGCAGTGTCTTGGCTCGAACCTTTGGCATGGTGCACGACCCGATCGCACGGCCGTGCTCTGCCCGTCTTGTGGGCCGAACCTTTTCCTTGTTGAACTCGATTTAATTAATTTACATTAATTAAATCCATTTAATTTAATTAATTACAAAATTAATTAATTAATTATTTTAAAGGTTTTTGGTCCAAAAGAATAAGGGCCTTGAAGCCCACGCCCAGATCACGACCCGACTACCGGCGGCGACGACGTGTGCTTTGAACCAAACCCACAAGATGTATGTCCTCTCCCCTTTAAAAATTTGGGTGCCCCAAGGCCCAAACTCATTTGTCCAACTTGGGATAAATAAAGTGTGCAACTTTGCCTTTTTCCTATGTGGGATGGAGCATCTCTCCTCCCCCACATTTTCCATTTTCCATACCATTTATTTGTATTAAGTGGCTAACTTCTAAAGATTAATTTCTCATTCACCCGGAATCGGTTTTGAGAAATTCCAAATGCTATTCTCATCTACTCTCTTAGTAGAATTTTTACAAATAATTTAATTCCATTTTTCACAAATGGAAACCACTTAATTAATTGGTCAAAATCGGGTCGACACCCAATTTCTCAAAGACCAATTCCAACATATTATTGTTTCCTTTGTTTAAAAAAAACTTCATCCCCATCTTTCCTAATTATCCCTTTTGTATGTTAGGTTTTTTATTCATTTTTTTCGTGTTTAATTATTGAGTTTAAATTTATTTGTTTGTTATGTTTTATTTCTTGGTTTCTCAATTCTTCTTCACCTGTTTTTTTAAATTGGAACCCACAAGGCTCCAACCCTTGCAAATGGACATTTTTTTCGTTCTCTTGTGATAATTATGTCACATAAACAAGAAAAAATAATAAGTACTAATACTTTTAGGGTTCTAATAGTACTTTTTATAAGAAAGGTTAGTTCTTTATAGAAAATTATTAAATACTTTTCAAGGGAAAAACTAATAATTTTAAGATAAATCACTTATACTTTTCAGTTCAATATATAATATTTTTCACTTAAACGTATAATAATTTACCTAAAATTATATACTTTTCACTTCAATATGCTATACTCTTCAAGAATAAACTAATACTTTCCAAAGAAAAATATGATATTTTTCGAGAAAAAATTAATACTTTTCAAAATAAAAAGTGATACTTTTCGAGGGGAAAAATTAATATTTTTTAGAATAAAAATGAAACTTTTTAAGAAAAAATTAATACTTTTCAACTATCATCACACCCACCTATTATCCTAATAGTTACAAAAAAATCCACCGGCCTTTTGGGCTGGTTCATGGGCCGTGGGGGATCCGGCTCACAAAATACGACTCGTGAGACGATCCTATATGATCAGTTTTTGCCGTATTAATATTATAATTCGGATATAAATTTTATTTAATGGGTGAGTGTCCTACATATTGTCATCCATAAACTCAAGTATTGCTATTAGAGTAGGAAGGTAGACCCTAGTAAAATTAATAATTATTATATTTATTATTGTTAGGGTTAGATATTGTTTGCTCGAGTTGGAGACAATAGTTAGAATTTTTTTCAAGGAATTTCTTTAAACAATTTATCTCAGGAATTTGAGTATTAATTGTGGAATAATTTAGTTAATGTCCGAAAAATTCTATTACAGGAGAAGAAAAAAAGAAAAGGAAAAAAACGGTCCCAAGGAGATAATAGCAATCAGCAAATATAGCATGAATGATCGGTACGGATATATTGTACGACAATTTATTTTAGTAGTAAGAATTATCTTTTAATAAGTATATAACTCTGTTAAAATGACTACTTTTTTAGGGGTGCAAATTGTGTGTGTGTGTGTGTAAAGAGATCGAATTTGATATTATTTAGTGTTTTAGCCAATATGATTAGTTTCTCAGGAAAGCAATAAATAACTACATATATGGGATAAATTTACTTTTGGTACCTAATGGGCTCAACATAATTTTATTATTATGAATATATATATTAAAAAGGCTCAAATGTCCAAATAATGAAGTCCAACAATAATTTTACTTATGGGCTCAATGGGCCCATATGGTCCATCTTGTGTATACGCCACCGATAATAACTCGCGCCGAGATACTATAAGTATCACCCCAATTCCATTTCCAAGGTATGAAATTCATTTTCACTAAATCTAGTCTTGTGAATTCTAGTTATTCTTTGGCTCTCTAATCTCGACTTGAGCGTCGGAGGGTTATCGCGGAAAATCCCTGCGCCCTAACGACTTGTTGTGTTGCAACAAGAACCCACCCCATTACTTGTAGACTTCAAATTCAGATTTTGAAGAATATACTTTACCATCACATCGATTACCAAAGTATTAGCGGTTTTCACTTTTGGTACCCGCTTTTTGGGGCTTATCATTATTAGTACCCAACGTTTCAAAATTCACTCATTTTTGGCACGTTCCGTTAGTCAATCGTTAAAGACTAACGGTTGACCGGCCGGAGTCACTCATTTCAGTTAACATATATTATATATAACAAGAATTTTGAAGATACAATGACTAATAAATTCAATGCAGTCTCATATTAACTGAAAAATTATTATGAACAATGACAAGCTCGCATTCTTGAGATAAATACTAAAATATTTGATGCAATACTTCATGTCTATAATTTTTTAACCATTTATTTATTTGAATAGTTAAAAACTTTGTACTGACTTGAATTGGTTAGTTTGGGGTGGATAGTTTTTTAGTCCATGTGAATCTGAATTGGTTTTACCAATTCCCCGCTTGGCTCTTAGTTAGTCTTGTCGGCTCTTAGCCCGTTGGCTACGATTGTAGTTGTAATTTTAGTTTTGAGTTGTTATAATAAAATTCTATCGTTCGAAAAAAAAAAAAAGAACGAGTATGGAACAATTTTGTCATAGGATGGCCCTACATATTCTCAAGCCAATCAACTCATGGATATTGTGTCTATTTAATTAAGTTTTGAAATTGACTAATATTAACATTCTTCTTAGCATTTTCAGTAAACTTCGACGTAATCCAAATTTTAAAGGCTAGCCTTTAATGGAACATTTAATTTATACTACTGTAATTGACATTCTATAAACTGTATTTTCAAAATTTGAATATAATACATAATTACATACTAGAAATAATTAAAATAATTTTTAGTAAAAACTGTATTCATTATTCTCTATTTTTCTTTCCTAATTAAACATAGCTTCCATCAACTAATCTCTATTCTTCCTCCATCCTCCATGGGAGGATTGGGGAAACGACTTTCTATTTTCACCTCTAGTCCCCCTTTATAGAAATTCTCAAGTTTTTCGTTTATCGAATACATTATCTATGTAGTTGGTGTTTTGTGCAGAGCAATTTTGGATAACCTATCATCGGAAGTTTAGTGATCGGATGAGATCTTCTATTCCAAGATTGTGTTTCATCTTATATTTCATCACATAGATGATTGCCACATGTATATAACTTTCCATATAAAACCATATTTATGCTTGAAAATTCATATGAAAAGTTGTACGTATTATGACAATCATCCGTGTGATGGAATAAGAGATGAAATACAATATTGGAATAGAAGATCTCATTCGTTTAACGATAGATGAGAATACGTGATTTGTCCAACACAATTGCGATTTTCTCGATTCTTATCAATCAATTATATATGTATTGATTTGGAATATATTTTTATTTAGATATGTATGTATTTATGATTTAGACGTAAGGTCGTCCAAATGAATGAAATTGATTGATTCCAAAGAAAAGAAAATAAGAATTAGATACTATATATCATAAATATGTGACAAAATTGAGGAGGTACCTTAAAAAGAAGAATTTGCAATTGATATGTGAATGTAAAAGTGCCCATTCACTTCAATGAAAAGACACCCATGATGGAGCATTGGATGCCCATGTCTTTTCTCTTAACAACAATAAAGATGATGAAATTACAAGGAATTTTCTTTCCCTTATGGGATTTTTTGATTGTCAAATTCAAACTCTAACTCGACATGATTTATAAAATATATTAATTTTAAATACTAAAAATGGGGGCATTCTATAGTTTGTGATGCATTTTTTTTCAAATAAAATACATCATATTGAAAATTGCATATTTGGGCAGAATCAAGATATGTGTGACTTTATTGCTCAATTCAAATAAAACTTGTATATGTGCAATAAAAGTTTCGAGAGAGATATTTTTTAATAAGTTTATGATCACTAATACTCATGAACTAATTAATATATGTAACACTTATCTAAATTTTATCAAACAATTATCAAAAAATTCCTTGTTTAGATACACATCCCTCATATTCAAGGGCGGAGGGAGGGGGAGCCACTCCGGGCCCCGGCCCCCCCATTTTTAAAAAAAAAAATTTTACCCTAGAATTTTTAAAAAAAAATTTTAATTATAATTTATATGATTTTCGTGTATCGGCCCACCCCATTTCCGTGTATCGGCCCATCCCTTTTTTATTTCTGGCTCCGCCCTTGCCTCATAACAAATTAACAATTAACAAATTGTTTTTTAAGGGTCAACTACATAACAAAAAGATTATGAGGAGAAAACATCATGGATGATGTCAATTTGCCAGAAGAGGGGCATTCTTGTTATTTACACTCTTAAAAGAGCTACTTAATCTAAGACTACTACTTGCCATTTTCATTCCTTGTTCGGTTGTTCCCCTTCCCCCATACAAAGGGCCACTGGCAAAAATAATATATTATTAAAGTTTGAAAAAGAAGAAAGAAAGAAAGTTGATATGTCAATTAAGATTGATTGATTGATAACTCCCACACCCCCACCCCAACCAAAAAAAGAAACATAAAAATAAAATAAAACATTTCAAACCGTATAACCTTTCCCTTTAGGGAAACATTAACCTTAAGAATCTATTAAAGTATTGCTTGCATTCTTTTTTGGGTTAGGTATGTTTGTTTAGTGATTGGGAGTGATTGGGGGAAGTTTTTGGGGAGTGATTGGGGGGAGAGAGTTTGATGTGATGTATTGAGAAATGTGTGTATTAGTAGGGAAATGCATTGGTTGGTGATTGTGGAAAAAAGAGAAATATTGGTTTTCACTTGCTCTAGGATTTAGGAAATAAAAACATTACCTACTTTGTGTACATAGCATTAGGCATGGTAATTTCATAGTGTAACTATCTTGCCATATATAGGGATATATATAGGTGCAACTCTTCTTCCAAAAATTTGTTATGAGCATTCATGATCATTCATTACCTATGTACAATAAGGTACCTATCTTTCATGGTGAGTACCTTCATTTTATATTCCAAATCGCCCTTAATTCCAAAGACTTTTATTCAATTTTTCTTTTTCTTTAAGATATATTTTGAAGTATGTATTCTCTTAATTTCTCATGAACATGTTGTTGGAAATTTTTGAAGAAAATTGTTATTTTTAATTTGACTTTATCAACAAAAAGGGCAAATTTTAATTTGACCTTAGTAATAGTAAATGTCAAATTTGTGGTGGTGAAAGGTCAGACTCAAGCTTATAAATATGACAATTATTTTCACATTTGAGAGATACACGAAACTTAGTAAATTTCCATATATCTCTTAAAACTCTTGAAATTTAATTTTTAGTGATAATTTTCAGCATAATTTTCATTCATTTAATAGGTAATCCAATTTTTTCGTCTTATCCTGGGAAATGGCGTCCGAATAGGGGACGAATCTGTTTTAAGAATAGTGTGTTGAACACACGATTCAAGCTAATTTTTATTTTGCTTACTTTGGAAATTTTGCCGATTCAAGTTTTTGGATTTATATAAACTATACTACAAGAAACACTACTAATTAATTTCCTACAAACTTAAAACATATTCTTGAAAAATTTCTAGTACAGTTTTATCGGCAGTATTCTGAATTTTCTGCAAAGATTGCAATTTTAATTCAAGTCAGTATCATATTTTAACTCTACTGAATTAGTTGGTAAGGTGTTAATTGCATCACATTATTAAGCTTTGCAGATTGTTCACTGTAAATTAATTAGTACTGTTAATTGCACTTTATCATTATTGCTGGAGAGCCAATCCTATTAGCATACCTAAATTATTGTAATTTAAGTTGCACACAATTACTAATAATTTTTTCAAGTTAAGCTTGTACATATGCCCAAGTGTAATATGAGTCATCAAGATGTGGACATCTGAGAAATATGGAATTGAAATAATAATAGTAGAAGACATTATAATTTGGGCTTTTGACATGAATTATAGAAGCCAAATAAGAATAGCTAGTTTTGTACTCCCTCCGTCCCGTCCCAATCATATAGTCCAATTGGACTTTTCATATATATTAAGAAAAAGTATTGGAAATTACAAATATTTAAAAAATTACTTGAGTTGCCATCATTTAATGAATAGTGTAAATTACAAAAATGCATATTAAATAGGGTTATAATAGTAAAAGAATGGAAAAAGTACTATTAAATAGGGAAAGTGGACTATATAATTGGGACATCCCAAAAAGGAATACTTGGACTATATAATTGGGACGGAGGAGTAAATTTTTCCACTTATATCGAAAAGTCTTTTGCCATTCGTACAAACACGCACGTAGTTTACTTAATTTGAACATTTATTGCATTAATTGAGTTGGTTCAAATAATTATCATTTTGGACTTAATAAGCTAGATACCCGTGCTATTCGGAGTAGAAGAAAATTGCAATTTGGACTAATTTTAGAGTGATTGGACTATACTTTCACACAACATAAATGATATTAGGTAACATTTGGATGTTACCTAATGGCCATAAAATGTTACTATAGATAATAGGTAGCACTATTATGGTGCTGCACTTCCCCGTGCTACCTATAGTCTAAGGTATCACTTTTATTAGCTTTTAGTGACACTTTTTCTAAGTGTTATATTAAGTTCTCTATTGGTAACACTTTGAAGCAAAATATTTCTAAAGTGTTACATATGAATCTTATGTAACACTTTTTTTGTAGCACTTCGTAGAAAATACTATTTTTTTCCACCAAGTAGATTTGAACCCACGACCCGTTATGTGTGGAAGTGACAATTTGCCACTAAGCTAAGTTAATTCTTATTACAACTTTTGTTTTGTTTTATATATACACATATATATATATAAATTATATTATATATATATAATATATTTTATATATAAAGATTATATTATATAATATATGTATTAAATTATATTATCCATCGTATATATCAAATTTTATATTATATAGTATATAGTTTGAAAATCATATTATGTTATATATTAAAGGACACAAAAAATTAAAAAAAATCAAAAATATATAAAATGAGTTTATCGAATGATCAATATTCAATCGGTGAAATATATAATATATATATATATATAATTAATTTACCAACAGAGAAAAAAGTTCTAACAAAAAATAATTAAATAACAAATAAATAATTAAAAAATAATTTACCGATGGAAAAAATTCCTAAATAATTACCGACAACATCAATTTTCATTGGTAATTTTTTAAAGTAAAAAAAAGTTAATGATGAAATTGGTCTCTGTTAGTAAAAATTAAAAAATAAATAAATAGTAATAATAAAATACATACATAGTAATAATAAAATATATACATACGCATTTCTCGTCGGTATTATGACGGAATTAATTACCTCCGTAAGAATAAAAAAAATAAAAGCAAAACTAAAATACTTTATAAAAAGAAAATAAAAATTCAAGAAAAACACAGAGTACATGATGTCTACAATTTTTAGCTTTGGTGGCTATTTTTTTGTCTTCACTATTTTTTGACATCAATTAATTAAATAAATTGTTGACATGATTTAATGATAGTTATATAATTTTGTGTTACTAAAATAAAGCCTAAAAAAGTGTTACAATTAATAAAATATAGTGTTGCCAAGAGTGCTTCTTAAATAAAGTAATACCTATTTGTGTTACACAAAAAAAGTGATATTTAAAAGTATTAGTTATTTAAAAGTGTTAAATATAAGCGTTACATATTAATAAAGTGCTACAAAAGTTTTACATAAATATTGTAATGTAAAAAGTGTTACAAACATGTGTTACATATGTACTTTATGTAAAAAATGCTACAAAATTTGTGTTAATGTCATTTATGTTGTAGTGTTTGGACTAATCTTTAGATCGATTGACTAATCTTTGGAAAAATAAGATAAATTTGATGTGCTTGTTTGGAGTGGAAGAAAACTCGCAAGGACCTTATAATAAAAACTTGAATAATGTTAATAAATTTGTTCTTATCGGTTGTGTTCGATTGTTCAAGTGCTAAACTTCATGTATTGTTTGTTTTCAAAATGACATTTGAATCAAACAATGGTGGTCTAAGCCCATTGTGCCAACACTAGCTTTTGTAGCGCATGGTGGGTCTAACCTGTTGTGCCAACACCGCTTTTGTAGCCAATCTCACGCTCAATGTGTCGGTTAATCGTGGTGAAAAGTCGAAAAGTTTAACGGCTTGAATTTTAAGTAGTGGCAACAAAAAATATTTTTCTACTTGACCACATTGAACTTAACACAATTCTTGAAGAAAGATCATCTACAACTTAGTGAGGATAAAACTGATGCACAAACGTTTAACGCTTTGGATGCTTGGATACATGCTAATTTCTTGTGTAGAAATTATGTCATGAATGGCCTTGCAGATTCATTGTACGTGTATAGCTCAAAGAAAACTGCTAAAGAAGTGGATTTAAAATAAACGAATGTGATAAATGTGGCTATATTAAAGAGATTGGAAATGGCTATGTCATTTTATGTCTTTATATAGATGACATGCTAAGATAATTAAATCCATAAAAGATATGTTGAACTCGAGGTTTGACATGAAAGATATGGGTTTAACTGATGTGATCCTCGGAATAAAGATCTCTAAAACTTCGAATGGACTTGTTCTTGATCAGTCACATAATTATGTGGATAATATTCTAGAGAAATTTTTTAGTAAGGATGACTCGTCATTAGCTAGAACTCCGATAGACACAAGCAAACATTTATCGAAGAATAGTGGTGAGATCAGTATCTCAAGTTGAGTACTCACGGGTCATAGGAAGTTTAATGTACTTAATGAGTTGTACAAGACCAGGACATTGCTTATACAAATGAGTAAATTGAGCAGATATACGAGTAATCCAGGACATGACCACTGGAAAGGTATAGAGAGAATACTAAGGTATTTAAGATATACTCGTGATTTTGGACTGCATTATACAAGATATTCTGCTGTTATTGAAGGATACAATGATGCTAATTGGATATATGATATTAAAGACTCTAAGTCTACAAGTGGATTTGTTTTCACTTTAGGAGGTGCAACAATATCATGGAAATCTTGTAAACAGACAGTTATAGCAAGGTCCACAATGGAGTCTGAGTTTATTGCTCTAGACAAGTGTGGCGAATGAGCTGAATGGCTTCGAAATTTCTTAGAAGATATTCCAAGATGGCCAAAGCCTGTGCCAGCAATTTGTATGCATTGTGATAGTCAATCTGCGATTGGCAGGGCACAGAGCAATATATATGTATAATGGTAAGTCTAGACACATATGTCATAGACACAATACCATTAGACAACTACTCTCAACTGGTATTATTTCTATTGACTACGTAAAGTCAAAGGATAATTTAGCGGATCCGTTAACCAAAGGGTTGAATTGAGAGTTAGTTGTAAAATTATTAAGAGGAATGAGACTTAAGCCTCTAGAAAAATGAGTTGATACAATGGAAACATAACCTAGTTGACTGGAGATCCTAAGATCTATGTTCAAAGGGACAACCCAGTATGACCACTGTGGGGGAGTTATCCCTTGTCCATTCCTCAAAAGTGATGCCCCTGGAGAAGAGGATAAGCAATTTGGCTTTTAATGATTATTTTGCATCGGTAAGTCGAGTAGGGTAGTACGAGCTATCTTAAATGAGAATCACCTATGTGAGATAGAAGTGGAGCCGCTTCGAAGAGAATTGTGTGAGGCTCAATTCTTAGAACCTCTTGCAGAACCAAACGTATGTTCAGGGCCATGAATGAACATAACTATGAGAACTGAAGTATGTTAGAAAGGATCTTGTGTGAAGTATATCATCTTTTACACAAAAGGCAGAACGGTTCAAGGACATCGCGTCTACTGATCAGCTAGTAAAGTAAATATCCTTTCATAAGGGAAGGTTCAAAGGGTAACACCTACCTATCCTATGCAGAGTTCAAGTGTTGGAATTTATCACCAAATCTTTGTATATTCGTAATTTTCTCCATGTGAGGGATTGTTGAAATTTTTTTAAGAAAATTGTTGTTTTTAATTTGACTTTATCAATAGTAAGGGCAAATTTTAATTTGACCTTAGTAATAGTAAAGGTCAAATTTGTGGTGGTGAAATGTCATATTCAAGCTTATAAATATGGCAATTATTTTCACATTTGAGAGATATACAAAACTTACTAAATTTTTATATATCTCCTAAAACTCTTGAAATTTAATTTTTGGTGATAATTTTCAGGCATAATTTTCAGTTCGCCGGAATAGGTAATCCGGTTTTCTCGTCTTATCCTGTGAAACAGACGTCCATAATATGAGACGAATTTGTTTTAAGGATATTGTGTTGAACACACGATTCGAGCTAATTTTTTTTTGCTTATTACTTTGGAAATTTTGCCGATTCAGTTTTTTCGATTCATATAAACTATACTAGAAGAAACACTACTAATTTCCTACACATGCGTATCGAGTAAAAAAAAAGAATTATCGATCACAATAATAATTGAAAAATCATTAATAGTTTTACCATTCAACATTCGTATATAGTCTAGTTGTAAAATATTCGATGGTTTTGATGATAGCTTTTACTAAGTCGAAATAATATATTTTGTTGGTTTTATAAAGCTTTATGGGATACACATTAGGGCATCTATAATGGTATTAGAGGTGAATACTATCACTTAATATTTGTCAAATTCTTTTTGTACATCCACCATTGTGAGAGAGATAGTACTAGAAGAGATAGAGATGAAGTGAGCAGGGCGTATCCTTGCATTCAAATAATTTTGAAAATTTTGTTATTTATAAGTATATTTTATTTTAAAATATTTATTATTAGTACTAAATATTTATTTTTATTGATTTAGCCCCCCAAAAAAAAAAAAAAAAAAAAAAAAATGGGTCTAGCTCCGCCTCCGGGAAGTGAGGCATAGAATAGTATTTGGGTATTGCAATGTCAATTTTAATTGAAAACAAAAAAATAAAATTTTGAGGCAACGTGAATCACACGGAGGAGATAGATGTTGGTGTGCTCCACAATCGAGAACATATGGGGCCCGTGCAATAGTTCATATTTTTTTATTCCAAATTAATGTGTTCCATTTTCTTATTACATTCATCTGAACGACGAATGTAAATACTTTTAGCAATCAACAACTCATGTTTCTCTTACTGACACCCAAATTAATGGAACATGAAGTGAAATATCAATTTAAAACATGTAATTTGTTCCCATGCGGCATGTGTTAGATAAATGTTTTTATCATGATTTTGATGATTTTGTTCGATTTTGTTCAAATGAGTTTTTAAACCAAAATAATGTCCCTAAATATTGTCTAAATACTTCCGATCGACTTAAAATATTTTTACTATTTTTTGGAGTATTTTTTCGATAAAAAATTGGACAACAAATTTGTTTCAGGCTCGACCGGTCGTCCTATAGGGCAACCCGTACCTAAGTTGAGTTTTGAAACAGAAAATGGGGCATAGAAAAAAAGAGGGAGGGCGACCGGTCGACCAAGTGGTTGACCGGTGAGGGCGACCGGTCGACCCCTGGGCGACCGGTCGACCGGTACCTGGGAGCACCTCTTTTGGTTCAGTCTTCTCTGTTTCGATTTTTTATCAACCCCAACCGGTTAAGACAAAGGGCGACCGGTCGTACCTCCCTCCGACCGGTTCCCCTGTGTAAAAATAATAGGAATTCAATTTCAATCTTATCTCTGCGCGACCGGTCGCACCCCTGGTTTATCAGCAAACTATCCGTTGCATTTTCAGACAGCTTTTCCCTATTTTGTGGGATTGATTTCTAATAGCTATTTTGATGATTTTAAATGGTTTCTTTTGCAGCAAATCACTCCCCAAGGAGGATCCTATGTCTGGAAATGAAAGCCAAGCCCTCTCCTATAAATAGAGGCTTCATTCAAGCAACAAGATATTACACTCAATACAAGCAAAGAGCAATCAAGCAAACACTTTCATATATCTTGTTGTATTAGCCTTAGTACTTTCACTTGCACAAATTTGAGGTCTAGGCTTTTAATCCTTGATTACACTTGTACTCATAGTGTATCAATCATTATTGAGTTGTAATCTTGATTTTGGTCATCATTCAACACAAGACATCCTTGTGAGTATTCTTATGGTAAGAATACACTTGGGTGATCTAGGTGATAGGTGTTTGAAGGTTGTGGTAATCTTCAAAGGTGTTGTAAGAGGATTGTGGTAATCCTCAAGGTGGTGTAAGAGGTTGTGGTAATCCTCAAGGTGTTGTATTAATTTTTGGTAAATTAATAAAATCTTTTTTTTTTTGAAATCCATCCCTGGATATCTTTGGGGTGGTAGAGGATTAGGCCCTAGTGGGTTGAACCTCTTTAAATCGAAGTGTGTTGTTTAAATTCCGACTTAGCATTTCATCTTTGCTTAAGTTTTTCGAAAAAGAAGGCAAAATCTGAAAAACTGAGATAATCTATTCACCCCCCCTCTAGATTATCGTAGCCACTTGGACTAACAAGTGGTATCAAAGCCAAACTCTTTGGCTAGCTCGTTCCGAGTAAAGAGGAAAGATCCATGGCTACAAATGATGCTCATCTCACCACCGGCGCCTCCACCAACAAGCCACCACTATTCGACGCCAACAACTATGCATTTTGGAAAGACCGTATGGAGTGCTTCCTACAATGGTGCGGGTTCGACATTTGGAATGTGGTCATTGAAGGAGTTGATCAACCAACCAAGAAATCTGAGGATGGCACCTCGGCTCCTAAACCTTTCAAAGAGTTCGATAAAAACGACAAAAAGGCTTTTTCTCTAAACGGTAAGGCCTTAAATATTTTGCATTGTTCTCTTACCGCCACCGAGTACAATCGCATAAGAGGCATAAGGTCGGCACATGAGGTTTGGGAAAAATTGGAGACAATCTATGAAGGGACCAAGAAGGTCAAGCAAGCAAGAAAGACCATGCTTGTTAAAGACTTTGAAAACTTTAACATGCATGATGGGGAAAGATCTCCAAGATGGTGGAAAGACATGACAATATTGTCAATCCTCTTGTGGCCCTCGAAAATCATCTCCGAAGAAGACAAGGTGACTAAGGTATTGAATGCTCTTCCTACTCATGGTCCAAAAAAGTAACGGCAATCACGGAGGCACAAAATCTTGAGACACTCAAGTTTGACGAGCTTATTGGAAATCTTCTCATCTATGAAGTCTATCTCAAGGAGAGGAAAAATTTCAAAACATCCATAAATCAACCGGGTATGTAAATTATTCCTAAAGGTCTTGCTTCTTCTTCTAATAATGCATACTATGATAATGATGATGATGATGAGGAGGAGACGGCCGCACTTGTTAGAAAATTTGCAAAATTTGTGAATAAAAATAAAGCAAGAAAACCAAGAGATAATGATTGCTTTAAATGCGGAAAACCCGGGCACTTAATTGCCGATTGTCCAAAGCTCGATGAAGAGGAGCAAAAGAAAAGGAAGCCTTTCACGAAAAAGAAGGCTCTAAATGCGGAGGTCAAAACGTGGGATGAACTACTCGAAACAACCGATGAGGAAGGAGAAACTGAACATGGTCTCATGGACATAGACGAAGAAAATAATGAGGTACGCTCTAATTCGTCTACTTCCTCCATAGTTGATGACTTGCAATGTGATTTTGATGAATTGCAAATTGAGTTTCAAAATTTAATTGTTAAATACAAAAATTTGAAAAAGGAGCATAAGGAGCATAAGGTTGAAAAAGAAAAATTATTTACCTCTTATGAATCTTTAGACAAAGCTCATACTCTTACTCTTACTAGAGTTCACTCTCTTGAAACCGAAAAGGAATTGCTCACAAAAGATATTGAATGTTTGAAAAATGATGTGCATCGTTTCAACATAAGCACGGATAAAGTGACAAAAATTTTAGATGCACAAAGAGGTGAGCATTCCAAATTGGGACTTGGTTATAAGCCATTTCAAAGTGTTTTTAAGAAAAATAACCAAGGTCCGACTTTTGTACGTGCTAATAGTTCTAATACTCTTACTTGTTTTTATTGTGGCAAAGTTGGACATTATGATAATAATTGCAAATTGAGAAATAGCTCTAGACATGTTTGGAGACCCAAAGGTCTCAAGACTAACCCCCATGGACCCCAAAATTATAGGGTACCTAAAAGAAATTCTTTTGTAGGTAATAGGGGCTTTAACAACAATAGAAGATTCAAAATGGCTCGTGGACAGCGGATGTTCACGCCATATGACCGGGAGGAGAGAGCTTTTACCAACATCAAGCTCCAAGAAGAGGGTATGGTCATGTTCGGCAATGGCAAAGGAAGAATTCTTGGAAATGGAGAAATTGGTAACTCTTCTTTTTCTCTTAGTAATGTTCTTTTAGTAGAAGGGCTTAAGTTTAATTTGATAAGTGTTAGCCAACTTTGTGATTCAAATTATAATGTTTCCTTCAATAAAGAAAAATGCATTATACTTAAAAATAGTGAAATTATTCGTGAAGCAAATAGAAAAGGCAATCTTTACAAAATTTGTACAAGTGATTTGGTTAGTCAAAATGTTTCTTGTTTAGTCGCCAATAATGATTTAACTAGTTTATGGCATAGGCGACTTGGACACGTTGGATACAAGAATTTGAAAAATATTTACAAAAACCAACATGTGAAAGGACTACCCAAATTGAATTTTGAAAATCTTGGCTTATGTGACACTTGTCAAAAGAACAAATTAGTTAAAAGTATTTTTAAGCCCAAAAATGAAATTTACACAACCAAACCCCTAGAATTGCTTCACCTTGATTTGTATGGGGATATTGGTACGGCAAGTCTAAGTGGAAAACATTACACTTTCGTTATTGTCGATGATTTTTCTAGATATACTTGGGCTCTTTTTCTTACCAATAAAAGCGATGCCGTTAATGAGTTTGTTAAGTTGTGTAGACTTATTGAGAATGAAAAGAAAGATACTATTAAGTCTATTCGAAGTGATCGAGGTGGAGAATTTGATGGTGAATTTAGAGTCTTTTGTAAACCAAAGGATATGCTCATAATTTTTCGGCTCCAAGGACACCTCAACAAAATGGAGTAGCCGAAAGGAAAAATCGGACACTACAAGAGATGAGTTGGTCCATGCTCAATGAATTTTCACTTCCAAAATATTTTTGGGCGAAGCGTAAGTACCGCTTGCTATGTCATTAATCGAGTTTATATTCGTCCCCAAAATGAATAAAACTCCATATGAGCATTGGAAAGGTAGAACTCCAAATATTAGTTATTTCAAGATATTTTGTTGTAAATGCTTTATTTTGAATACCAAGGATCAATTGGACAAACTTGATCCTAAGGCCGATGAAGGGATATTTATGGGATATTCAACAAAAAGCAAAGCATATCGGGTTTACAATAAGACTAGTGGAGTTGTTGAAGAATCCGTCCATGTCAAATTTAATAAAGCTTCGGGTGTTGAAAGAATACCCAATGATGAAGTGATGAAGAGGATTCTATTGAACCAATTGTTCAAGTTGATGATCAACCATCTACATCAAATGATCAACCGTCCACTTCAAATGGTCCTCAAGAAGATAGAGGTGATACCTCGGATCTTCCCGTTGCATTGAAATTTAAGGAGATCACCCAAAAGATCTTATTATTGGTGATCCCCTTGACAAAGTGATGACCCGGAGAAAATTTGCCGAGAAAGCTCTTATTTTTCAAAAGGAGCCTAAAAATGCTAAGGAGGCTATTGAGAATGAGGATTGGTTCTTAGAGATGCAAGAGGAGTTAAATCAATTTGAAAGAAATGATGTATGGGAATTGGTACCTTGTCCTCCATCTCAAACTATTATTGGTACAAAATGGGTATTCCTAACAAACTTGATGATCAAGGCAACATTGTTCGAAATAAGGCAAGGTTAGTAGCTCAAGGGTATTGTCAAGAAGAAGGTATTGACTATGATGAAACTTTTGCACCAGAAGACGTTTAGAAGCTATTCGTATTTTACTTGCCTATTCTTGTTTTAAAATTTCAAACTTTACCAAATGGATGTTAAATCCGCTTTCTTAAATGGTATTATTCAAGAAGAAGTCTATGTAAAATAACCTCCGGGTTTGAAAATTTTTCTAGGCCTAATGATGTTTATAAACTTAAAAAGGACTTGTATGGTTTAAAGCAAGCACCCGTGCATGGTACGATAAACTTAGCTCTTTTCTTTTGCAAAATGGTTTTATAAGGGGTAAAGTTGATACAACTCTCTTTGTTTTTGAAAAAGGGCAAGATTGCTTACTTGTGCAAATTTATGTTGATGATATTATCTTTGGTGCTACTAATGATTCTTTGTGCAAGAAATTCTCTAAATTGATGCAAGGAGAATTTGAAATAAGTATGATGGGGGAGCTCAACTTCTTTCTTGGACTCCAAATTAAGCAATGCCAAGAAGGCATATACATTTCGCAATCAAAATATGCAAAAGAACTTTTGAAAAAATTCGGCATTGAAGAAGGAAGAACCGTTTCTACTCCCATGGCAACAAATGTCAAAATTGACAAAGATGAAAAAGGCAAGTCCGTGGATGAATCAAAATATCGAGGTATGATTGATAGTTTACTTTATTTAACCGCTAGTAGACCGGACATTCTTCATGTCGTATGCTTATGTGCTCGTTTTCAAAGTAATCCCAAAGAATCTCATATGAGTGCCGTTAAAAGGATTTTTCGATATTTGAAAGGCACTATTCAATATGGCCTATTTTATCCAAAGAATGAAAATTTTTCTCTTAAAGGTTATAGTGATTCGGATTATGCGGGAAATATTGATGATCGGAAAAGTACTTCCGGATCATGTCAATTTTTAGGCGATTGCCTAGTTTCTTGGTTTTCAAAGAAGCAAAACTGTGTTTCTCTTTCAATGGCCGAAGCCGAATATATTTCCGCCGCTTTTTGTTGTACTCAACTTCTTTGGATGAAACAAACCTTAGCGGATTACAAATGCTCTTTTGAAAACGTACCTATCTTTTGTGATAATATATCCGCCATAAATATTGCTCAAAACCCGGTTCATCATAACTGTACTAAACATATTGAGATTCGACATCATTTTCTAAGGGATTGTGTTTCCAAATGAAAAATTGAGATATTTTTTGTACCATTTCATGATCAATTAGCGGACATTTTTACAAAACCGCTATCTTCCGAGACTTTTGCGTCGATTCGAGCTCGGTTAGTCATAATGCATATTGAATGAGGTTTATGTTTGCATTTTACACGTTTTTAAAACTTAGGGGCGAAAAGTCGAATTTTTGGTTGAAAATTTGGATTTTGAAAAACTTGACAAAACAAATGGTGAAGAGGTTGAGGGCAACCCGGTCGCCCTCAACGCCGACCGTCGGCCGCCTCAACCACGACCGGTCGCCTAAGCCATAATTTGGATTAAAATCATTTTGTCTTCGGCATTATTCGCTATTTTCACTTCTTTTGCCATTTTTCGTTCCTTTGCCAAAATTCACACAAATTTCACTCAAAATTTGTTTTCATGCATTTAATTCACAACTTGGACCTTATATAGCATGTTTATCATCATCATGGCTCATCTTTTCCGATCAAATGGTAAAAATTTTCTTCCTTGGCTCAATTGGGTTGAACCTTTGAGTTTATGACTTTCTTGTATATTTCTTGATATATTTTGCATATGATCTTGATGAGCTTAGTTATTATGTTGTATTGTATGATGTTTGATGTGAATTGGTGATGAAATTTTTTTGGCAGAAACATTTACAAGGGCTATATACAACTTCTTTTTATTTTCACGCCCACAAAGTGTTCGATGAAATGTCACAATGAAAATTTCAACTTCTACATGATTCTCTTTGCTTCCAAAAATCTTCACTACTTATTGAGATCATGTTTTCGCAAATAAAACGAGCGTATGAACTCTTCATGATACATTTCTCTCATTTTTCCTTGGTTTTTAAACCTAAATTGCTTAATGGTTGATAAACCGCCTCTTTAGCGCACTTTGATGAACTTGTATGATGTTTTTATCATCCTAACATTCTTTTTGATGATTCCAAAGGGGAGAAATAAGAAATTGGCTCGTTAGCCAAAAGCTAATAAAAGCTCGTTGTAAAAGATATAAGCTATGGTTTCCTAAAGCCAAGTATACCTACCTAGTCCATGGCTTGTATTATGGACTCAATTGCAAAAGATTATAAGTATTGTGACAGGAGCTTCTTAGCTTATGATGTTTATATGCATCCTATATAAGCTTGTTATATCGTCTTCAGCCTTTATGCAATATCTCTTGTTGATATGCTCATAGATAGGGGAGCTTTGTATGGAATGTTTTTAACGGATAGTTCACTCGTAAAAAACCGAAAAATTATTTGTTTTCAAAATCGTCCTCGAGAAAATTGTTTTGGTTTGTAATCATCAAAAAGGGGAGTTTGTTAGATAAATGTTTTTATCATGATTTTGATGATTTTGTTCGATTTTGTTCAAATGAGTTTTTAAACCAAAATAATGTCCCTAAATGTTGTCTAAATACTTCCGATCGACTTAAAATATTTTTACTATTTTTCTGGAGTATTTTTTTGGAGTTTATTTTCGATAAAAATTGGACAACACATTTGTTTCAGCTCGACCAGGCCGCCCATAGGGCAACCCGTACTGAGTTGAGTTTTGAAACAGAAAAACGGGCGAGAAAAAAAGAGGGAGGTCGACCGGCCGACCGGGCTGGCGACCGGTACACTGGAGCACCTCTTTTGGTTCGATCTTCTCTGTTTCGATTTTTTATCAACCCCAACCGGTCAAGGATAAGAGGCGACTTGGCCGCACCTCCTCCGACCGGTCCCCCAGTGTAAAAATAGCCGAATTCAATTTCAATCTTATCTCTGTGACACCGGCGCACTCCCCATTTATCAACAAACTATCCGTTGCATTTTCGCATGACTTTTTCCTATTTTGTGGGATTGATTTCTAACAACTATTTTGATGATTTTAACTGGTTTCTTTTGCGAAATCCCTCCCCAATGAGGAGCCTATGTCCGAAATGAAAGTCAAGTCCTCTCCTATAAATAGAGGCTTCATTCAAGCAACAAGATACTACACTCAATACAAGCAAAGAGCAATCAAGCAAACACTTTCATGTATCTTGTTGTATTAGTCTTAAGATTTCTCACTTTCACAAATTTGAGGTCTGGCTTTCAATCCTTGATTACACTTGTACTCATATTGTATCAATCATTATTGAGTTGTAATCTTGATTTTGGTCATCATTCAACACAAGACATCCTCAGTGAGTATTCTTGTGGTAAGAATACACTTGGGTGATCTAGGTGATAGGTGTTTGAAGGTTGTGGTAATCTTCAAAGGTGTTGTAAGAAGGATTGTGGTAATCCTCCGAGGTGGTGTAAGAGGTTGTGGTAATCCTCAAGGTGTTGTATTAATTTTTGGTAAATTAATAAAAAAAAATTTCTTTTTTGAAATCTATCCCGGATATACTGGGGTGGTAGAGGATTAGGCCCTAGATGGGTTGAACCTCTTTAAATCGAAGTGTGTTGTTTAAATTCCGCACTTAGCATTTCATCTTTGCTTATGTTTTTCGAAAAAGAAGGCAAAATCTGAAAAACTGAGATAATCTATTCACCCCCCCTCTAGATTATCGTAGCCACTTGGACTAACAGCATGTTCCATTTTTTTCTTTTTCCTTTTTTGGCCGAAAAATTTCCAAACAGTAATTGCATTTATAAAAAAAAAAAAGGATGGAGAAAATTGGATTTTCAGAAAAATAAAGAAAATTATATAGGATAGTCGTTCGGCGATGGCTACATTTATCGGGTTTTTTTCTGTAAAATAGTTTCATCTATAACTAATTCTTCAACCTTTTTTTTAATCCATCTCAAATCTCTCAATATCACTTAATTCATTCCAAGTGAAATTGTATTTTGCTTCATATCTAATAAGTAATAACCCTCATTAATATTATTCATTCAATATTATACTCCATCATTTCAAATTCATAATATATATTTAAAAAACTCACACTAGTCAATTTATATATCAGAAAATATAATTACTTTCAAATTATTAAATTAATAAAAAATGTAAATAATATGTTTTTATTAAGATAGTTGTCACAAATATATTATATATTTACTATTATAAGAAGATATAAATAAATTCATTTGATGAAAACATCAATAAAGTGGTATAAAGTTGTAGTGAGTTCCAAAAAAATAGTTACAGATATTTGAATAAACAAAGATGATATTAGAAAATGGGTTATTAAAATCGTGGCACGAGAGACTCGTTTAATATCCCTAGTCCATATATAGGAGTATAAGGATCATAACGTGGTTATCTTAGTTGTAGAAAATTTAAAGTTGTATTTGAGCATTTGGTTTTAGTTAATAAAGATGTTATGAATAATATATTCAAATTAATTGAAGTGAAAACTTCGAAGCTGCTTGTTTTCCATCTAAAGGTGAATTTTTCAATATTCACTGTTTAAAATCTATAAGTTTCCTAAAATCCCTTATTTTCATTAATTTTTTGCCAAATTAGAAATAAATTATGCTCACCAAGCAATGTTTTCAAAACTAGATATTATTATTTTTAGGAAGATTAAATGCTTAAATTTGGTACATTGTTATATATACACGATTCTCTTAATTTTGAATTATGTTATATATATATATATAATTTAGTTGTTATTTATTTTTTTCACCATTAAAATGCATTGCATCAAAAATATTCTGTTACATTATTATTTTAGATATTATCAACCTTTTTCAGACGTATTAATATTTACATCCTTTTACAGAAAAAAAAAACACTACAATATATATAATATGTTTATATGTATATCTGTATATACATTATACATAAACAAAATAACTCATTAATAGTATTTTTAGTCAATGATGGATCCATCACGTCAAAGGCTTCTGCTGGTTTCCTCCAATCACAATCGAACACCGTCCGAAGTCGACCCAATAGGAGCATGCCATGTAGGCGTCATTAACCTTTGGAATGACATTGTGGATAAGGTACGGTGGGCCGCTCCACAGGTAACAGTGATACCTTTACCTTAACTTGGGACTTTATTCTTGGAAAACGCTCTGCCTGGCGCGTGTTAAGAAATTGTCAAGAGATTCAATGCTCAAGGCTGGTTCACCAAAACCCGTCTATACTGATTTTCAAGTAGAGGCGGTAATGGGCCGGGTCGAGCCCATCAGGCTTTTGCAATTTTTTGGGTCGGGCGGGTTGAATTGGTTGAGACCAGGCCAGATATAAAAATGCGTGTATAAATATTTTCGGTCAGGCCAAATAGGCCCAATTTTTTCTGGGCTTGAAAAACTACGACTCAGCCTGACCCAAATCTTGTTCCGAATGGATTTTGTCACTCTCTTTTAAGGTCTCAACATCAGATCCGTTGTATTTGCGTAATTAGACGTGTTAAACCCATCACATTATTATCAATATTTGAAAAGTTGGGACTTTGGGATCGAGTGTGGTGCAAGTTATTTTTAATGCTCAAATTTCTGGTTTCCACTTCGATCTCCATCACATCCTCCTCTATTAGGATTTCACACCTCTTTCTTAATTGTACTTAAAAAAGTTGAGACTTGAGAACTTGAAAGAGGTACTTCAAGTTAAGTCCTATCCGCGAAATAGAGCTAGCAAATGATGGGGAGTGGGGGTGTCGAGCTAATGCATGAAATTGGGTCGGGTTGGGTCAACCTAATATTCAATCGACATCATTTTTTCTTGGCCCAACCCAATCCAATCTGCACTTTTATACCTAATTATGGTGGGTCATTCCGGCTTTGGGTCTCTTGTGTTGGTCTAAAGTAGACCAATCTATTTTGGCCTGTATAAATGTGGTTTAGCCCGACCCATCCTCGGGCCGGCACGAAGTTGCCACCGTAAACATTGTTATTTTTAACATTAAATTATCAAGACACGTCGAGTATATAAAATGAACATCACTTTTTAAGGAACGTATAAATTACCTTTAGAAAAAAAAAAGGAGCGTGTAAATTAATTTGAATGGATGTACTCATCATTTTTTAAATCAATAAATAATTTGATAAATGTTTTGATTGGATCATAAGATAGCTACACCCTTTAGACAGTAACTATAATCCAACTGCAACATTTCACTATTGTTGAACACCTTTGAGCTTGTTCCAATTGAATTGTCATGTTGATACTTCATACATGGCCATTTTTCTATTACCTTTTGCTTGCCAAAATTAAAATAAAATTATGAATATAATCTATTTTTTTATTTTAAAAAAATTGGTTGTTCAATTGGTCTTTACTACCAGTACAAACTTAGTTCCACTCACTTGGTGAGCTTGGCCAAACTCATAAAGATGGAGTTCACTAAAAATTGGCATTGGAAAGATTATTATGTGAAACTGGGGAGGTTAGGCTGTGATTGCCTGTGAATTTTTTTTTTCTTTCAAATTTTCAATTTTTGAGTTAAAAATTTGAAATGCGTGATTGTTGTGGAACTAAAAAACTAATTTCTCTTTAAAATTAATTTATTTTTCTATTTATCTTTCACGCTTCCCAATACTTATTTATACTATTTATTTCCCCCTCGTATTCATATAAAGAATTTCGGTAAATTTCTTGAACTTATCATCATTTTAATATTTGTCTCTTAATGTTGGCAACAAAAAGTATAGAATGAAATCCTTATTATCTATTTTTGGTTTTATTATTTTATTTTATTTTCATTTTTTTGCATTATATTTTACACTATTATCCCCCCTGCAAAAAAATCCATAAACAATCCATATATTTAAAATATTTTCCATTACATCAATACGATCATTACTTTTGAGAAAGAATGAAAGATAAGGTTGCGATTGCACTGTCAATTTTTTTTTCCGTTTTTCATCATTGAACTTAAAATTTGTGAAATATGTTATTGTTGATGAAAAATAATTTTAAAAAAACTCATTTCTCTCCAAAATTAACTATTTTTCTCTTTGTATTTCTCATTTTCTAATACCCAATCACACTATTTATTTATCTCCCTCCTATTTATATAAAGAATTTCAAGAATTCATTAATTTATCACTATGTTTATTCTTGTCCTCTTAATCTTGGTAACAAAGGTCATAAAATGAGATCCATATTGCCTATTTTGGTTCAAATATTCATTATTTTGGCATTATATTTTGCACTATCATTTCCCAAAAAATTCAACAAACAAATAATATTTCTAAAAATTCTCCATTGCATCAATGCAATTATTATTTTTTTCTCTATATATCCATTTTTACTTTTAAAAAAATTTCACCACTATTTAACTCATAAAATGAAAGTGGAATGAATGAAATGAACCTTTTGAAACTTTTGAATAATGTTGATATTATTTTTGGACAAATTAATAGTGATTACAAGTCCATATTCATATTGACAAAACTCTCCTAATAAAAAAAATACTAATTTTTTTTTATCAATCGAGGTATAAATTACAATAGAGACCCAAAACTTTCATACCCAAACACAACAGTCAAATGACCTATTCACACTATTTCAAGGTTAATCATAAAAACTATCACTAAGGTTTAGCCTAATTGAAAGAAAAAAAAAAGCTAAGACCTTTTAAAATTAGAAATACCCAATTGACATTTATTTCTATTTTACAAATTACACCATCAAGAGAATTTTATTTATTAGATAAATACAAACCTTAAGGGTGGTGCTTGTAACACTTTAAGGCTGCATATATTAAAAGATAACGTAGTTTGTTGTAATTAAACTAAACATTAGAGGCATTTTTTGTAATTTTTCCTTATTTCAATGATATAATAGTGATACGTAATGTGTGATGGCCTTTTTAACTTTTAGTATTAAGTTTTGGACAATTAAAATCCCCAACCAACTCATTTATCATGAATTTTAATTACGATAGAAAACTATGAATAAAATTTGACGAACTTTAGTTGGATAATTGATTAAAGTACAAGAAAAGTATATAAATAAAGTACATGAAAATAATTATGCCAAATATATTTGATAGGAGTACTATTTTTTCAAGAAATCAACGGGCAGGGTGTACTTGTCGGCAGGCGGTACGAGGTTTTAATGCTTTTGGCCTATCAATGCCGACGTGGCCTCATCTCCTCCTTTCATACGGATACTATAGTAATACATTTTGATTTTTGACAAGAATTTGACAATTTTTATAATTCTTAATTTGGACTTTATGGAAAAAATGATAAAAGTTTATATACATAGCAAAAGTTATTTTTGAAATATTTCAACTAAAAAATATTTCTATATGAAACATTAAATTATTCATAAGATAAAACGTTTATGTGAAGATTGTAATGAAATGTTACTATTCATTAAAATTCCTTATATAAAAAAATAATTATTAGTGTATAATTTTAATAGAAATCAAATTCTAAAATATGTTATATTAAAGAAGAAATATAGACGAACTCTTCATATTAATATTTATTAAATTAAATATATACAGAATTTGAATGTTTCATACAAAAAATACATTTTATTCAATTCTTTTATTGAATATAGAAAAAAATAAAAAAGTACTTGCTACATTTAAAAAGTGGTTTCTTTGATAATACATGTGTAGAAGTAAACCAAGACTATATTTCTTAATATTTTTATTGTGATGTAATTTTAGGGAAGTTTACTTGAGTTATAAAGTTACAGGAGTAGGGGTGTAAACGAATCGAATCGAGTCGAATACCAAGATATTCTATTCTTATTTGGCTCATTTAGATAATATTCTTATTCATATTCTTTTAATGTTCGAATACAAAAAATAATTCTTATTCTTATTTGAAAATATATTTGAATACATATGAATATATTCGAATATTCATATATATTCGAAATTCTAACCTATATTTATATCTTTTTCCCTACAATATCTGATTAGAATGTAACAATAATTATAATCTAAATAATAACTCTACGTCATGAAATTTTTAATACATCAACAACATATTAATCACCAAATATATGAATAAAAAATGAGTGTATTGCCGATCCATCAAGAATATAATTAGTTATGAGCTTATTAGTTAGGGCCTTTTATAAGTAAATATGTAGTTTATTATATATTAATAATCTACCTAAATAAATATATACTTGGTTGCTCCCAAAAAACGACCTCTCTTCACCGATCACCTTCCAAGACGAAGTCCACCGTGAAACCTGCACAAAGGGGCCGGAGGGGGGCTCCGGCGTACCCTCTCCGATGCTTAAGTCAGTATCTTGGAAAGGAAGCAAAGGCTAGAGAGAGAAAAAATCAATGTAACAGTAAAAATGAGATTAGACTAGAATGAACCTGGGCTTGGGCCTTTTATACCTTAGCTAGGATTAGGGTTTCCGTAAAATCCGGGATTCCGTTACGATTTGGTGTCAGAGTCATCATTAAATTAGGATCGGATCTCTTAAAAACCCTAATTTTACGCCCGTAAGACCATAGCTCCGACCTGTCTCAGAACACGTCGACCCATTGTATTGGTGCGAAACCCCCTTAAATCTCCAAGGCATCCTCAGTGTCTCATACATCTCTTAGGCCGAGCTGACCTCTTCCTCTGAAGTCATGTTAGACTTCGACGGGTCAACAACAGGTCGGCTTAACACAACTGACTTTACTCAGGTCAGTCTTATGAACATCCACAACCACTTGCACTTTCGGACCTTAACAGTAGGCCCGAGTTGATAAGCCCTGACCAATCTCATCCGCAGCCTCCACAGACGGCCCACTATTTATCGCTTAACGGATCATCCCAAGGCTATGGGCCTCATCAAATCGACCAATGTCCCGGCATCATCGAGTCGGCCCATGCGCTCGGGCTGTCGAGTCGTCACCAATATCTTAGGCTGTCGGTCGGCCCGCATAATCTTTTTGCCTTATCAATTCCTCCCCAACTATGGGTTGATCTGCACCTCAACCATAGTTGCCGATAGGCCGAAATGACCTAGTATTTAGGGTTTGTGCTTTTCACATTCCCGCCGACTCTTGCATTTGAAATTCCCGCCGCCCTTTGGCCTTTCGAGTACGACACGCGGATTTGATGGGGACGTCTTTTCGCTTCCGACGCCTCGTGACCGTCAAACGTCTCCTCGAAAATCGAGGCACCCCTTTGTCTTCTCTCTTCCCTTATAAAAGCCATCTTCCTCCTCCATTCTCCATTTTCCTTTCCTTTAATTTTCAAAGCTTTCCCCAAAGAAATACTCTTCTCCTGGTGGAATTCTCCAGTTCCGGTGAGGCTTTCGAGTTCGCGGTCCCTACTACTTCCTCCTTCAACCTCCTATTTCTATCCGGTAAGTAACCCTTTCCTTTCCGATTCTTTTCTTTAATATGGCATCCTCTTCTTCTCTCACTCGACGCTGCTCGGACCCGGTCGTCGCCGACTTAGAGCGGTGGGCGATAACGACGGCTCGCTCCTCCACCACTTTCCCTCACGAGTCCGTCCATCGGACCACGTCTGGCCGAATCGGCCAGCCTCGATTCAGTTGGAATTCGATACAATAGAGATCCGAGCTCTGTGCTCGGGTCCCTTGCCTATATATCCTTATGATTTTAGGGAGACCACCCTATCAACCTCCAATATTCAAACCATTAAAAGAACAGCCCAAATTCCTTCCTCTTTTAAACTCTATTTACCCAAAGAGCCTGGACCAAGACCTAACCGACCTCCACCCAATGCCCTAGCCTTCTTTGCAGGTCAGATAGAGGGAGGCCTCTGATTTTCCATCCATCCATTCATGGTTGGGGTGTCCGAGTTCTTTCGGGTGCCCTTGAATCAACTAGCTCCGAACTCATTCCGCATCCTAGCCGGCTTCATAATCTTGACTAAGTACCTAGACATAGAACCCACTCTGGAACTATTCTTCGCCCTATTCCAAATAAAGAGCTCGACCACCAAGGGCCTTTTCTACATCACCTCCCGAGGTGATGCTCAATTTTTAAGCAAGTACCCTTCCTCCAACAAATTCTGGAAGGACAAATATTTTTTTATTTCTTCCCCCCGAGTTTGGGCGTTTCCTATTGCTTGGACCTGGACCCTTCCTCTCCAACGCAAACACAACCCCAGAGATCGGTCTCCCGATCTCCAAGCTCAGATAAATAAGCTCACCTTGGTCAAGTATGACCTCTCTCGCCTTATAACTCCCTCCCTTCTGTACTACTTTGAGCTGAGCCCCATCGTGGCTCCCTTGCCTTGTGACATTGGTAATTGTCATTTTTGCAGTTGATTTGTTTTATTCTTACTCATTAGCTAATCTTTCCTCTTTGTGCGGATATGTTCATAGCACGGATGGTTGCCGAGGCTGGATGACGAGGACCAACCAATTGCTCCTGCTCACTCCCTCCTTCATCCAAGATCGCCGCCCAAGCCCTGGAGGTCGCCTCTCTCTACTTGGCGACCGACACACGATTCTTGCCGCAGTGATGGCCGATCTCACAGCCCAGGGCTCAACCTTCTTTCCGACCTCCCCTCCAAAGAGGTCGGGTGTCGCACTCCAAAGACAGAGGCGCCAAGTGGCAAAGACCACCACACCTCCTCATGCTGCTCTTTCTCTCTCACGCACTCCCATACATACGCCCAACCAAACCTTTCTCACAGTCAATTCTATCCTGAAGAACAACGATGGAACTTTTGCCATCCAATACGTCCAAGGCAAATCGCCCGAACCACGACTAAATCGCCTTGGAGAAACTTCGGTGATCTTTGCCGGTGAGCTCCTTCCGTTTGAACCACTCGAAAGCTAAGGCACAGCTAGCCGCACTGATCTCACGAGCTCGGGTCGGTTTTGCTGATCCCTCCCATATTGCCGAGCTCAACAATTCTAAGAAGGAGGTCATTCGGCTGAAAGCTCGGGAGACTAAACTCCTGAGGAGAACCGCCGCACAAGACGGGGAGGAGGTCAATAAGTGCTACCGTGGCTTCTCTAGAGGCCAAGATAAAGGCTGAGACCGATAATGCGATCTCAAGACCGAGCCGAGTGATCTCCGGATCCGCTTATATCATCACACGCCGATCAAGCCCGAGCCGAGGCGTCGAAGGCCGGTCGTCAAAGTTTCCTCACCTCCCCCGAAGGCTCTTCAATAATTCAGGCCATTCGGGAGAGAGTGAAGCAAGCCTTTCTGAGCTCCAGGGAATTTATCAAAGTTCTCTATGTATCTGCCATGGAGTACTACGGCTTTGCTTTTGACCAGGCTGAGCTTCAGCTCAGGGAACGCGGTATCACTACCGAGCCCTTCGATCGCCGAGGTCCCAGGAGGATTTTGCCCGACCCCAAAGGCTTCATGTTTTCTGACGAGGCGGAGCGTCTCAACCTTGCTCCTATGGAGGAGTTCATAGAATCCCTATCTGCTCCTTTTATCCTCCACCCTGCCTCCAGCTCGGTGGGTCCTTCTCAGGCTCCCGGAGATCAGCCAACCCCTCAGCTTCCCGCAGGCCCTTCTCAAGTTCAGGAAATCCCGGATGATGATCCTGATCTCGCTCTCGTAGATGATGTGACCATCTCCATGGACGACCTGGACACCGAAAATGTTCCTCCTCCTACTTAGGAGTTTAGTTCTTCTTTTGTAGTTTTTCATTATGTACATGTAATTATTTTGAATGATCAATGAAGTTTCTTCGCACTTTCATTTTCTCGATCTCTTGTCTATTATTTACTTTCATCATAGTTCGGGTTGTAAAGTATAGCTCGGGTTGTATTTAGTTATTATTATTTATTATTTATATATATATATATATATTTGTTTTTTACAAAAAAGACTGGCATATTGTGCTCCTCGTGGCTCCCAAGTATTTGGAGACTAGCTCGAGCTGAGCTCCAAATACTTGTCAGTTTCATCAAAGGAAGTTGGCTCGAGCCAAGCTCCTCGCATGGCCTCGTGGCCCCAAGTATTTGGAGACTAGCTCGAGCTGAGCTCCAAATACTTGTCAATTTCATCAAAGGAAGGCGCTCGAGCCGAGCTCTCGCATGGCCTCGTGGCCCCAAGTATTTGGAGACTAGCTCGAGCTGAGTTCCAAATACTTGTCAGTTTCATCAAAGGAAGCTGGCTCGAGCCGAGCTCCTTGCATGGCCTCGTGGCCCCAAGTATTTGGAGACTAGCTCGAGCTGAGCTCCAAATACTTGTCAGTTTCATCAAAGGAAGCTGGCTCGAGCCGAGCTCCTTGCATGGCCTCGTGGCCCCAAGTATTTGGAGACTAGCTCGAGCTGAGCTCCAAATACTTGTCAGTTTCATCAAAGGAAGCTGGCTCGAGCCGAGCTCCTTGCATGGCCTCGTGGCCCCAAGTATTTGGAGACTAGCTCGAGCTGAGCTCCAAATACTTGTCACTTTTTATCCTTTCCACTTTCCGAACTCATAATGTATGGCAGCGGATCATTTTATTCAAAACGAGTAGATTGATTACATCAGATATTTCTCTATTCTAGGAATGATATTTCTTCAAATTGCAACTGTTCCAAGCCCTCGGAGCTTTCGACCTCCGATCTCTTCCAAATGCACGCACTCTCCCGATACGCCCCTTCACCACCCGAAGTGGTCCTTCCCACCCGCATCCAGTTTTCCTTTGTTTTTGCTAGCATCTGACCTTCTCAAAACTAAATCACCGACCTAGAAGGCCTTTTTCTTTACTTTCTTGTCATAAGCTGCTTTGATCCTTCCTCGTGTCTTTTCCATTTGCAAAAATGCCATCTCCTTTTCTCATTTATCGTATCGATGCCTCTCGAATCAACGGCTCATTAATATTTTCATCGAAATTACGAACCCGATGTGTTTCCATCCCGATCTCTGCCGGTATCACAAAGATCCATACCATACACCAAGGCCGAATCTGAGCCTCGCCCGATTCCTCCTTCAGATTAGTTCGATAAGCCACAAAGACCGAGTGAGCTCTCGAACCCACGCTCTCCTGCGCCTTCTCCAGGAGCTTTCAATCCTTGGACAAGAATTCATTAGTCACTTCCACTGCTCAATGGCTCGTGGGTGGGCCACCGAAGTGAAGTTTTGCTTGATCTTCAATTCCTCACACCAAGCTCGGATTTACGCTTTGTGAATCTGCGTTCCATTATCCGATATCAAGATCCGAGGCGTTCCATACCGACACACTATGTTTTGCCAAATAAATTTCATCATCTTTGCATCCTCATTTATCTTAGCAAGAGGTTCTCGCTTCCACCCACTTGCTAAAATAGTCGATTGCCACAATCAAGAATTTTCTCCGACTGGCGGGAGAAAAGGACCAACAATATCAATTCCCCACTTTGCAAATGGACATGCCGAACTCATCGTCATGAGCTCCTCCGTCGGTCGATGTACCAAAGGTGCATGGATCTGACATTTTTCACATGCTCTCACCAACTTTTCCGCTTCCCCCTTCAGGTAAGGCCAAAAATACCCTGCTCTAAGGACCTTCTTCATCAAAATCCTTGCTCCCATGTGATTCCCACAACAACCCTCATGTATCTCTCTCAGCACATACGTACCCTCTTCTCCACTCAAACACCTCAGCAAAGGCATAGAGAAGCCTCTCTTGTATAACTTGTCTCCGATAATGCAAAAACGTGTCGCCCGAATTTTTAAATTAGAGCCGCTTCACGCCTACTGTTGGTAAGACCCCTTCTTTTAGATAAGCTATGATAGCCGACCTCCAATCCTCTTTCTCCTCAATCTCTCCTCCCAACTCGGTCGCTTTCTTTTGCCACCAAAAGTGTGATCTGCTTTAGCTTGATTTTCCAAGGCCGAATCGGTCATTTTTGCCAAAAATCCGCCCGACCATTCTCCTCCTTGGGACCCGACATATCTTGATTTCTTTCACTTTCCTTTCTAAAGCTCGGTATCTTCAACATACCTCTTCATCCTCTCTTCCTAACCTCGAACTCTCCCATAACCTGTTTATGGACGAGCTGAGAGTCCATGTAAACCACCATCCTAACAGCCCCCATCTCAATGGCCATTTGCATTCCTCTGATGAATGCTTCATACTCCGCCTCATTATTAGATAGCTTGAACTCCAACCTCACAAAGAAAGTCATTTTTCGATCCCCTGGGCCGATCAAGACAATACCAAAGACCACATCCCGAGCTCCTCTTCAACCATCCACATAAATCACCCAAGTTCCTTCTCTGCTATCATACCTTGTTGATTCTTGAACAAAGTCTGCCAAAGCTTGAGCTTTAATGGCCGATCTGTTCTCGAATTCAATATCATACTCACTTAGCTCAATAGCCCACTTCACTAACCTCCCCGCTACCTCGGGCTTACTCATCACATTTCTCAACGGAAGATTAGTTCGGACGATTACCTTATGCGAAAGGAAATACGGTCGAAGTCTCCTCGCAGTCACCACTAGGGCCAAACCTGCCTTCTCGATCTCCGCATACACCGAAGCTCGACATTCTCAAAACTTTACTGACATAGTACACCGACCTTTGAACCGATCTCTCCTCCCCGATCAAGATCATGCTAACCCCCCTCCTACCGAAAGATAGAGGTATAAGGGCTCACCGCAACGGCTTAGTTAGTAGCGACAGTCGGCCAAGTAATTTTCAAGTCCTCGAAGGCCTTTTGGCACTCCTCATCCCAAACAAACTTTTTGGCCTTTCTCAAGACCTTGAAGAAGGGCAAACTCCTCTCCGCGAGGCGCGAAATAAAGCGATTCACCGCTGCTAGCCGACCTGTTAAACATCGCACATCTTTAGCATCTCGGGCGGTGCCATCTCTCGATGGCCCCGACCTTCTTGGCCTCTATTCCTTTCTCCGTTACCATGTACCCTTTAAACTTTCCCGACTGACCCCAAAGGCACACTTCTTGGGGTTCACTTCATTCTATACTTCCCGGTGTCGAACGTTTATTTAGGTCACGACATGATCCACAACCTTTATACTTTTAACCATATCATCCACGTACTCCATGTTCCCCGCCGAGATGCTCCCCAAACATCTTATCCACCAACCTTTGGTATGTGGCTCCCGCATTCTTCAATCCGAACAGCATTACTACATAACATAAGGTACCAAAAGAGGTGGTGAAGCACACCCTTTTTTGGTCTTCTTCTCTAGCCTGATCCGGTGATATCCTTGCGACGCATCCATCATACTAAGCAGTTCACACCCCGACGTCGAATCCACCAACTGATCAATTCGGGGCAATGGATAGTAATCATTAGGGCAAGCACGATTCAAATCCCTAAAGTCCACACACATGCGCCAATCATCCTCTGTTTTTGGAACCAATCTTTGCATTAGATAGCCATTCTGAAACTGGATTTCTTTGATGTGCACTGCTTTCAACAACCTTTGCACCTCCGCCCGAATTATAGCATCCTTCTTAGGGCGAAAATTCCTTTTCTTTTGTTTCACCGCTTATATGACGGATTAACATTAAGCTTCATGTTCAGCAATGCTCGGATCAATCCCCACCAGGTCTTCCGCTTGTCCAAGCAAATACATCCACATTACTCCTTAAAAACTCCACCACTCATCCTCAATTCATCGGCAACTCTTTCCCGACCTTGGTGACCTTATCGGGGTCACCTGGCACCAAATCGACCATCATCATTTCGTCATTAGGTTGGACATGCTCCACCGTTCGTCAACCTAATCAACTTGTCTTTGTTTCTATCATCATCAAAAGCACTCCCCACTTCTCGCGCCTCAATACTTTACATACAATTTCCTAGCCATATATCGATCACTCCGACCTCACCTACTTCCTCTCCCACAGAAACTTCATTTTCGGATGGTATACCGACACCACACTTGGAAAGCATTTAGTGCTTGCCTACCCAACATGACATTATAGGAGGGGCGGTGCATCAACTATCAAAAATCGAATCATTCTAGTTTTACGATTGGGCTCTTACCCAAAGAGACATGTAAAGTAATCATACCTATTGGTTGGATCATCCTCCAGCGAATCCGACCAACGCCATCCATTCACTGTCTCCAAGCCGACACGGAGGTCCATCTTCTTATAGCAATCATAGAATAGGATATCTGTTGAGCTCTGTATCCACAAATACCCGTTGCACATCATAATTGGAGATCGTTTGTGATCACAAGAGCATCGTTGAGGTGTCACGATACCCTTGCAATCCTCTCGGTCCAAATTGGATACTCGGCCTACCCGACCCGACATTTCCACCTTCAATCGCTCTTGCACCCGATCTGGTGCGGCCGCTCTCACATAATTTTTTCCGAGCTCGCCTCGAATCACCTTCCGCCGGGTCCTCCAACAATCATCCGAATGACCTCTCGCCGAGGTGGGGCGGAGGTGGAGTAGCTCCTCCCTTTCCTCCCCTACGCTCGGCTCCCGCCGAGTTGGTGATATCCCAGGTTATCCCTCTTATACTCCCCTTTTTCTCCTTTTTATCAATGTACACAAATTCCCCGAGATGACCCGCTTGAATGAGCCGCTCGATCTCATCCTCGTGTGTGTGCACCGATCCGTAGTGTGTCAATACTCATTGTGAAATCTACAAAACTCCTTACATTTCGCTTTATGGTGCCTCGGCGTGCTTTGGCCACCTCGGTCGGGATGCCTCTCAATAGCTACAAGAACCCGCCCGAGGGACGACCAATGGCGTATATTTCTCAAACCTCGGCCTTCCTCCCATTGCCTCGGACCTCCTTGCTTTCGAGGTCCCTTGTCTTCTTCCCGATCCTCCTCCCGTCTCTTCTCTTCTCTTCTCTCATTCCTCTCTCTTCATTTTTCTCGCCTCTTCCCGGTTAATATATTTCTCCGCCCGAGCTAACGACTCATCGAATGTCTTAGCGACTCTATTACTAATGATTCAAAGAATTCCCCATCCTCGGCCCCGAGCTAGAGCATTGGCCAAAATTTACTTGGGTGGTGACGGCACTCCAACTTTGCCGCGGTAAACCTCTCAATATAGCTCAGAAGTCCCTCCCCTTCCCTCTCGTTTGATGCTAAACAGAGTCGGGCGCTTTTAGTACTTACGGCAACTCGTGAATGATTAAGAAAAGCCGAGCTGAAGTCATCAAAATTTCGAATGGAGCCCGGCGAGCTAAAACCATTCTTGAGACGATTTCGTCAAAGTGGTAGGGAAAACTCTACACATCACGCCATCCGTGAACCCGTAGCAAAACAAAGATTCTCAAAACGCGGCAAAGATGGTCCCACGGATGCGGGTACTATCATATTCAAAGCTCGAGCTCGTTATGAGGCCGAGCTCATCTCTGCCATCACCTCGCCGAGAAGGGTGTTCCCTTCTCACCCGAATCGCTAGCCGCTCCCGGTACTCCGGCACCACCTCCGAATATCTCGCACCTCACGATGGAGGTCATCCATCCGTTCGACCAATCCTGGTCCTCGGTGGACACATGCTCCGCTCTTGATGAATGCACCTCTTCCACCATAGGCGGCCGCCGACCTCTCTCTCTACCTTCGGGGGACCACAAGAGGAGGGACCACCGGGAGGGGGAACTACGAGGAGGAGGAGGGGACCGGAGGGGGACCACACGGAGCGAGCTTGGCGGAAGATCTCCCCAGCGTCTTTCCACCGTTTGTTCCACGGCTCACAGTGATGAAGCCACCCATTGTTCAAGAACATCGGACCCAAATCTATACTCTCCCCGCAGGGCATAGCGTCATCCATCCGTTCCCATCCTCTCGCACTGCCCTCGCCGCTCTCCGTCGTCCACCGGGGTGGTGGAGGTGGAGGTCGAACATCTCTGCGTGACTACGCCCGGAGTATCTCCCGGGCGTGCGGTTCGAATCATTTTCCAAGTTTCTCCTAACATCCTCCATAGCCAAAACTTCGAATCTCACGTCTCTCGCTCAATGCTTCCCACGACGACGCGCCACTTGTTGCTCCCAAAAACGACCTCTCTTCACCGATCACCTTCCAAGACGAAGTCCACCGTGAAACCCGCACAAGGGGGAGGGAGGGGCTCAGGCGTACCCTCTCCGATGCTTAAGTCGATATCTTGGAAAGGAAGCAAAGGCTGAGAGAGAAAAAAAGCAATGTAACAAAAAATGAGATTAGGTTAGAATGAACCTGGGCTTGGGCCTTTTATACCTTAGCTAGGATTAGGGTTTCGTAAAATCCAGGATTCCGTTACGATTTGGTATCGAGTCATCATTAGATTAGGATCGGATCTCTTAAAAACCCTAATTTTACGCCCGTAAGACCATAACTCCGACTGTCTCGAGAACACGTCGACCCGTTGTATTGGTGCGAAACCCGCCCAAATCTCGAAGGCATCACCGATTATATCTCTCATACATCTCTCGGCCGGTGACCTCTTCTCTCAAGTCATGTTAGACTTGACGGGTCAACAAATGCTCTTGGTCGGCTTAACACAATGACTTTACACAGTCGGTCTTATGAACATCCACAACCACTTTGCACTCGGACGCGACGGTAGGCCCCGAGTTGATAAGCCTGCACCCGATCTCCATCTGCTTTGGCCTCCACGGATCGGCCCACTATTTATTGTAACCGATCATCCCAAGACTATGGGCCTCATCAAATCGGCCCAATGTCCTAAGATCATCAGTCGACTGATGCCTCGGCTGTCAGGTGTCACCAATGTCTTAGGCCTGTCAGGTCGGCCCAGACAATCTTTTGCCCTTATCAATACTTATATATATATATATATATATATAAAGATTACATATAAGTGATTTATATAAATATAAATATAAATATTTATCATATTATTTGAATATTCTTTCAATACTTTCGAATCAAATATAATGATGTTCATATTCGTATTCGCATAATGTGCGAATCTATTTTTATTTCGATTCATATTCTAATTTTTTGAATTCGAATGTCAATACACGAATTCGAATACTGAATCGAAGCAAAAAGATTTGCTTCTTTTACACCCCTATTACAGGAGTGCCAAAGGGGAAAAAAGTAAGACAAACTTAATTTTGAAGATATATAGATATAGATAAAGATATAAACTTACATTACTTATAGCCTCATTACCTGTCCACTGGTCTTTGGGCTTCCAATTCCAGTTTACCTCAAGCCGAAATTCAAGCGGGCAATTATTATGGAAGCCCAATTATAAAAATCTGTATTTGTCCCGACTGCTTGATTGGCCCACCTCCGTCGTCTCTTGCTAGCTTAAGCAAACCACCGCCTAAATACCATCTCCGCTGCTGCGCGTCCGACAACGGAAATTCCGGCCAAGCAAATCTTTGACAGGTAAAATCTGTTTTATAGGTACAATTTCTGTTTCTCTTCTCTGTAAGACTCTAGTCTCCCCCACCCTCGACTTCACACAACATTCCATAGGCGTGTAATTTGGGATATCCTTTTTTTTTTTTTTTTTTTTTTTTTTTTTTTTTAATTTTCTACAATTTGATTAAGTTATGTGTTATGGCGTTTTATGTATTGACTTGGATCCACGTTTTTGGTTACTTTTTCCGTTAATATTGTTTTGATGCACAGTTATTGTGAATTGTTGTTTTTGTAAATTTTTAGGGATTTTGAGTTGGCTAAATTAATGCTGTAGTTTTCTATCAGTGTAATGATAGTAGGATTTTACGTACTTTAGTTCTTGGGTGCTTTACAAATTCTGGAAACTCAGAATTTGTTTTCATTTCTGCAAAAGCATTGTGTATTTTCTTAGGATTTCTGATATTTTCCTTTTCTTTTGTTTTTTTGGATCATGTTCAAGTATTTGAAAATGAAGGTATTGCTGAAATGACGAGGGATCATAAAAAGGATAAAGCGAAGAAGAGAAATAGAGGAACTAAAGATGCTGGGGCTGACATCAAGAAAAGTGCAAAAGAAGGTGCCGACAGTGATTGAGATGATGTGGATAATACCGAAACAAAGAGGTTTGGAAAACATAGCGAGGATTGCAAAGTTAATGTCGCAGAGATGGTTGAAAGGAAGGAAAGGAAAAGAGAGAAAACAAAAAGAAAATAAAAGCATAACAATGATAATTGTGAGGTAGCAAGATACTTGTAGTGAAGCTAAGCATGGTGGTGAGGGTGATAATCTTCGCCGCAGCAGGAAAACGTGCCAAGTATGATGGAAATGTCATAAAGGAACTTGAAAGAAAGAAGTACAAAAGAGAGAAAATTAAAATGATGATTCATCTGCTCAGCAAGAGTTTGTGGATAATGACGGCCATAATCTTATGCATGCTGATGAGAACAGTATCATGAAGTAGAATATGCCAACAAAGAAAGAAGAGAAAGACCAAATTAGTGGAAAAAAGAAAAAGAACAAATTAGTGGCAAATGTTTCAAACGATCCTACATCTAACAAAAAGTAATGAGAAAGTGAGATTTTCTGGTCAAGTTGAGGTTTTTCCTCTACTGGATGATTCAAATACTGAGAAGTGAATGATGAGGAGGAGAATGTGGTGAGAGGTAAGCGGTTCACGCATGAGGATTATGAGATTGTCAAAGAGGCTGTTCGGACATACGTACTGGAACGGGACTTAGTGACTAAGGTTTGAACATGGTTTTTTTGAACTGTATCAAGTACCTCGGTTGAAAGGCGGTTGGAATTTTCTGAAGAGAATAGGATCCAAACGTGAAATGTTATGGGACAATATCTGTTGGACCGAAATTAGTTATCTAACTGTCCACTCGGTCTCTTGCAAATTGCTGTCTTACGTGGTATAAACAATTTCCTTCGTATGAAGGTTGCGTCAGGAAGGGCATCAGGCGTAAAAATTTGCCACTTTTCTTTTTGCATAAATTTATAGTGTTAACTAATTTCAGACAATTAATTGACGCTATAAACTTCACACCACCGACCCCACACAGTGGGATAAGGTGCATTGATGATGATGATGATGATGATGAAGTGGTATAAACAATTAAAATCACCCATTGTAGCTGGAGATGCATGTGTTGACACTGATGACTATCACCTGCTTTGTAAGCTTTATAGCTTATTTGCAACTTGCATGGAAGATGTGGATCGGGATGATCTTTTTAATGACAGATCTGGAGATGTATGTCGAAAGATTTAGAATTGGAAATTGATGGTTTTGCATATAGGTCCCCATGGACAAGTCATTTCCTGAACAAGTTGAAGTATTGGCCAAACAATATTGTGTGCATCTTCTCGAGGCAAAAGAGGCCTGGAAATTGGGATAGCAAACCTAGTGTTCCTTCATGTGGCCATTTTGTAGCCATTCAGTCTCAAGCATGATATCTCAACAAGGCAAAGCGCTTGTGAAGGTTATGTCTCTCCAGACTTACTAATTCTTGCATATATATTCTCACTGATTCTATTTGTTTTTATACATTGGTTTGCCTCCTCATGCTTCAGTGTGTGATGTATATTTTACTAGGCATATTTAAAACTTTTTGAATACAAATACCTCGATTTTGGCGTGTTTATTGCATCATGTTCTTTGACTTGTCTAAGATCATGTCGTTTGCTTTGTACTAAATTTACCATCAGAAAACTTTTTATGGTTCTCATCTGTTTATATCATATTTTTGTTTGAATAAGGAACATAAGCGAGTAGTTCTTTGAGATAGTTCTGGTGTAGACTTGATATTTATACTAAGAAAATCTGGGAAGTTAATTCTACTGAATGTTTTTGCACCAAATGTTGAGGATGGTGTCATGCTAGTAGATGAATCCACAGTGTATTGACATGACATGATCTTCAGTATTTGGTTTTAAACACCCTGTGTGGTTTGAGTAGGTAATAAATGATAAATAAACTCTTCTTAATAACTTAATTCCACATATGCAATTTATTTTGCAATTATTATTCACTTTAAATAGCAGTAAGTAATTGTGATATTAATGCATGTTAATGTTGAAGAGAGATGGCCAAAGATAAAAAATAAAGGGCTTCAGTTACAAAATTCAAATTATACAATATTTAAATTAATCAATGTAATTAATCTCATAATATCTTTTACTGTATCAAAAAGCTAGCAAGCTCAAAATTGAGATTTCATTCTGTTGCACTATTCACTAATGGTAAAACATGATTCAATAGCTATATAGTATCGGCAATACCATAAACTTTGGCAACAAATTAAATTTCTCGGATAATCACGTGATTGAAGAAAATGAATCGGATTATATTTTTGGTTTATCTTTCCGAGACGCAATGTAAATAATTATATTGATTAAGAACAATTAATATTTCTTGATATTTCTATTTAGGTTCATAGTTTTGGAGCTATTTGCATCTCATGTTTGATATTTTTATGATCCTAAAGAAGTCAATAAGGCTAAATTATGTCCTCTTTATAAGCAGGATGTATTAGATAAATTTAATTTTTTTGACTAGCAAACTGCATAAATGCTATTTTTGGTAATATATTTATATAGTTTCTAATGAATCAGTTTCTCAAATGCTTGTACTCAGAAAACAAATTGTTTATTTGGTAGGCTAACATAACATAGTAATACGCCTAAAAACTTCCAAACTAAGACTAGCGCAACATGTCTCCACTTTGTTTTACACTGCTCATTTCTGGTAAAGATCTTCAGTAGATTCAATATAGTCTGCACTCTATAATATTTTCAAGAACAAGGATATCGACATGGATAATGTAACTATAGCAATTTATTTAATTTCGGTAAGTTAATTTTCTGGGGTTTTTCCGACTATTAGCTGATTAAAGTCAATTTGGATCATGTTACTTTTGGGGTCATAGGACAATCTCAATCGTTAATTTTGTGTAACCAACACGTAGGTTTCACAGAATCAATGGTTGTCGATTGCCTTGACGAACACATCTAGGAGGCCTAATTTTTTTTTTTAAAGTGATAATTACAAAAACTACCCATGAGGTTTAACTTAATACAAAAAATAAGAAAAAAAAAACTCGAGTTATATTTCAAAATGCTACAAACACCCCCTTGAGGTTTGTATTTATCTAACAAATACGCTCCTCTTGAGGTGCAACATGTAAAATAGAAACAAATGTTAAGGGGGTATTGGTAATTTTGAAAGATAACTGGGCTTTTCTGCAATTAAGCTAAACCTCAAGGGTAGCTTTTGTAATTAACCTTTTTTAAATAACCGCAGTTGTTACCATTCCAACCATTAGATTAACCGAGGAATCGACGGTCCAAAACAAGTTTCAATGCATTAAATGCCTTTTACTTCCTCAATAAATCCAAATATAACTGAAATGCAAGACTCCTGACCAAGAAACTCACCACAGCAAATTCTTCCATCTTGCTCCCTTATTCCTTCTCATGCTCCCCATCTCCTCCCATGGAGTCCAATACAAAGTTCGAAATGACCTTAACGCCCCTCCTCCGCTGATGGGCTTGTCCAACATTAACCTGAAACCAGAAATATTAGATGATGACTTTTGCATAGACAATCTCTCTTCTTCAAAAGGCTACCTTCAAGATTTCCAAAACCTCGATCAGTTCCCCTTGACAGCTCCATCCTTTAATCTGGATACCGTGATACAATCCAATGGCTTTGATCCCTTTTATCATGTCTCTTCTGTAGATTTCGGTTTATACGATTATAAGCCTTATGAGGAAAACGGCAGCATTAGTGCAGCCATGCAAGATTTCCAAGTTGGTGAATTCTTGAACTTTCCAAACAGGAAAAATTCATTAATGGAAATTGAAACAGCTTTAAAGTACCATGATCTCCCTTTGAGCTTTGTTGTTCCTGATGAGAGCTCTTGTGTGACTGCTGATAATCTTGGTAGTATTCAGAGCCTAAACAGCAATGAGAGTGAATTTGCGTTGACTAAAAGATCTGGTAGGGGACAGAAGAAATCCAAATCAGCTAAGGGGCAGTGGACAATTGAAGAGGACAGGTGATAAATGGAAAAAAAAAATTGCGGGATTTAATTTTTATTTGTTTATTTTTATTTTTTTCGATATTTTTGTTTTTTTATTTGAGGTTTGAATGATTTATGGTGTAATATGCAGACTGTTGATCCATCTGGTGGAGAAATATGGTGTGAGAAAATGGTCAAATATCGCGCAAATGCTGAAGGGGAGGATTGGCAAGCAGTGCAGAGAGAGATGGCATAACCATCTGAGGCCTGATATTAAAGTTAGCTCTGAATTCTCCTAAAAGTTCTCTCCGTATTTATCTTTCTGATATATTTTCTGATTCAACAACTACATTCTAGTATGCATAAATATTGTTCAAGCAAAATAAAGTGTTTTCACGTATCAGTTACTAGAATGTATAGAGTAGACACGAATATGGAAAAATCAACACAAATCAAAAGATGCTTGGAACATCTCTTTTTCTTCAAATAACAATTTTTGACTGTGGTCTTTCAAGTTTTTGTGAACACGACAAATTCCATCCTTAAAAGTAACAAAAAACGGGACTCTCACGTGATTTAGCATCCTTTTATAATCGTTTTTACGTTGAAATTCATGGTATTGCTTTATTTTATCACGTATGGAGTGTTCGTCATGAGTCTGCATATATCTAATTAATAAATGCGATGTTCTTTCTTTGCATATTCTATTCAATATTTTATACCTAAAAAGCCGTTGAATAATTAATTTCTGCCTTTTTTGCCATATCCAGAAGGATGTATGGACCGAGGATGAAGACAGAATTCTAATCGAGGTTCATGCAAAAGTGGGGAACAAATGGGCTGAAATCGCAAAAAAGTCTACCTGGAAGGACTGAGAATTCCATCAAGAACCACTGGAATGCGACAAAGAGGAGACAATTTTCGAGACGAAAATGCAGGACCAAATGGCCTAGGCCTAGTTCCCTTCTTCAGAACTATATCAAGAGCCTTAACTTTGAGAAAGAGACCAGCTGCAGAAAAATAAAAATGCAACCAGATAATAATACTTCAATCGATGCACCACAGAATCCAGAAATCGAGTTTTGCCCGGATGACTATAAGTTGCCACAATATGATTTTGATGAGATCGTAGAGTTCACATTTGATGACGAAAACATTTTCAGAGGGAGTAGCGTGGACTCGTTCACTGATGATATTTCTCTCGGTCCTCCACCTGAAATTGACGACAAAACCGTGTTTTGATGTTGATGCTATGTGATGAAAGAGCTTGATTCCTTGGTGAAATAATAGTTGTTCTATGTAGCCTTTTGGGATGTCTGAAAATGAGATCAAATTGAGTGAGGATAATAATAGTAGTTGCTTATGTTGCGTGTTTCCTTTTTCAAAACTTGTTTTATTAAGTCCTTGAAATTATATTATCTATGTTGTTTGTCTATAGTCATTCTTAGCAAGTGAAATCAAGAAATATTTGAGATCGATCCTTTTTCTTTGATTTTGCTATGAACTTTTCATCTGTATGTAAGGGATATGTCTCCCTCGTGCTCTAGAATCAAATTTCAAATATATACATGGTGTGTTTTGTCTTAGCGCCTGTCTAGACACAAGTGGCTTTTAATATAATTTAGGGATAATTACAAAAACTCACTAAGATTTAGGTTATAATTACAGAAAAAAAAGGAGATGTTTGAAAATTATAAAATATCTTTGGGTTTTGATTATGTATTAAATGTAGGGGGTATTTGCAATATTTTTACAAATGTGAGGGGCGTGTTTGAAATATTTTTGCATATGAAGCGGATAAAGTGTATTACAGAATCAAACTTCATGGTTTTTTTTTTGTAATTTTCAAAAACTTGTGGGTTTTTTGCAATTAATCCAAATTTCAAGAGTATTTTTGTGTAATTATCCTTATAAATTATATAAGGAGTGGAAACAAACTGAGTAGAACCAAATATAACACTCCTCAAGCTTGTTTGAGTTTTTATCGAGTTTGAAAAATTGTATTTGAATTGATTTGATTATTAATCGATTCGAGTTTGAACGAGTTTTAGTCGAGCCGAACAGAAATCGAAATCGAGTAGCTTGATGTTTTTACACATTACACATCTTTACATTTTATCGAGCATTATATATCCACTACAATAGTCCTCCAAAGCCAAATTGAGGGGAATGAACAGTGTACCACGGCTATAGCCGTGCACTGTTCTACGCTAAACATTTATTTTTAGTGATCGTGTCGAACTCAAACCAAACTTTATATTTTATCAAACGAAAAATTGTGTTTAAGTGTTGTTCACTATATTAACGAACCAAACGCAAAAGAGATTGATCGATCTCGAGTCAAGTATCGAATAGCTTGATCCGTTTTTGTCGGCGTTAAATTTATATATCAAGTAGAAAATGTCACAACTGAAACAAATGGAGGCCACTCTATTAAAATATTTTTTTTCTTAGTACAAATGCTTACTGGAAATAACGTATTATAGATCTTCATGCACACATTTATAACCGAATAATGACTGTTGGATTATTGCTTATATGTACTTAAGGTTCAGCTATGATCTTCTTCCTCTTTCTCTACCACCCCATCTTTTACGCTGTAAACGCCCTCTGTGATATTGAAAATCAGGCAAAAATGCATACCCAAGTGCAAATCCAGCAACTATTCCACATCCATAACCCGATAACGCAAATTTCCAGTCAAATAACCTCTCATTTTCTGAATTCTCGCCCTGTGACTGAATTTGTGGCATTTCACCATCATCATCCTCTCGGCATTTCTTCGACAATGGCTGCCCGCACAATCCAACGTTCCCAAGATAAGAATCGTTCGTGTATGTATCGAACTGGTTTCCATGAGGTAATCTCCCTGTCAGATTATTGTACGAAAGATTGAACGATGACATGAAAGTGAGCCCTGTAAGTGTTTGAGGAATTGTCCTGAGAATTTATTCTTCGAAAGATCTAACGATTCGAGCTCAACCAAGTTTCCCAAAGATGATGGGATTTTCCCATCAAAACCATTTCTTGACAAATTGAGCACAACCAACGATTTTAGTTCCCCGATTTCATCTGGGATTTTCCCATAAAACCTGTTGTTTGAAAGATCAAGAGATACGAAAATGGTTAGTATTCTCACGAGCACCATTTCGTATCCTTTGCTCATAATTGTCACGGAGTCTTGATAGTACTCGTATTGGCCTATCGTTGTTAAGGCTGCGGACTTGCTTTTGCTGTTCATTAACATCTCATCCAAACTTTCCAGGAATTCTCGAGGCAAATATCCGGTGAAGTTGTTGGACGATAAGTCGATTATTCCTAAATTTAGGAGAGAAAAGTTTCTTCTTCTTGGAAGTTGTATTTGACCATAGAAACTGTTGTTCCTCAAAACAAGAACTTTCAATTCAGGAAGTTCATCCAACCAGAATGGAAAAGTATCTGTAATATTGTTGTTGCCAAGATCCAACACTTCAAGCATTTTACAGTTTGCTAATGATCTTGGCAGTTTTCCTTCCAAGAGATTGGCATTGATATTTAGAGACCTTAAACTGCTTGCTAATGCAAATTCTGAAGGGATTTTCTGATATTTGTTTCCCTGCAAATTTAGCACTGTAAGAGAGCCCATCATGCCAAGACATTCTTGGATCGATCCGCTGAGGTGATTATGAGAAGCATCAAGAATAGATAGACTGCTCAAATTGCAAATCCCATGTGGAAGTGATCCTCGGAGCAAATTTCCCCTAAGATCAAGAGTCGCCAACGAAATCAAGGAGACGTTGGGGTAAAACTCTTCCATTGAATCTAGACTGTTGTGTGAAATGTTCACATATTGAAGGCTGCTCTTCCAAATCCAGCTCGGTACTTGGCCCTCCATTTTGTTGCCTGAAAGGTCAAGGTACCATAAACTGTCTAAAATTTTCAGAAACTCTGGAAATCTGAAAACGTTGCAAGAACGCATCACCAATTTGCCCAACGGAGAAAACATAAAGTTTTCTTTTTCACCACCCTGATCAGATTCTTCAGGAAAATCGACCTCATTGTCTGAAATATCCAGCTCATTAAGAGAGCTAGTCCACAACAACCACTTGGGAACATATCCTTGGATTTGGTTGTTCGACATATTCAGAGTCCTCAGTTGTTCTTGTTTCTTTAAAAGGTTGGAAATTCTGTCAAGTTGCAGTTGCTTAATCTCAGTTCCTCCAGTACTGGAAATATCAAATCCGGTTTATCAGCCCCAATGGTTAAGCTATTGAAAGAAAGGTCGAGGCTCGTTAAATTGGTGAGATTCTGAAAAGCTTCCATCTTGATGGTGCCACTAAATTTGTTGGATGCCAGTGAAACAAAACTGAGACTTTGGATTTCAGAAATTGATCTTGGTATTTCCCCACTCAGATTATTGCCATTTAAGTACACTTTCTCCAAAACTGAAGATGAGGCTGGAAAATCCTGAAGTTCTCCGCTCAAACGGTTGTCGTTTAAGTACAAAACTTTCAGGGATTGAAGTGTGAAAAGAAGAGGGTCTATTGTGCCTGTGAGAAGATTGAAAGATAACCGAAGGTCTGCAAGTTTTGGGACACCACTATTTCTGAAAACCGGGATTGGGCCGTTGAATTTATTATAGCTAATGTCTATTTCAATCACACTAGTGAGATTCGCAAGTGATGGTGGGATCAAACCAGAAAAATTACAGGTATACAGAAGCAAATTTGTCAAGAACTTCAAATTACCGACCGAATCAGGCAATTTTCCTTGGAAATTTGTTTCGTATAGAGAAACCAATTGCAATGAACTGTCAGATGGGAATTCAGGCAACTCACCTGTCAGGAGTGGATTTTTCGACAAATCAATGGTTTGCAGTCTTGGTAAAAGGAAAACATTTCCAGGAACATTCCCATAAAGCTGAGTTGAAGCTAAATTCAACACTTGCAAATTTCTGAAATCTGCTAGAAAATGGGGTACCTCAGAGGAAAGATTATTACCATCAAGCTTGATATAATTTAAAGATTTCAAATTTCCAAATGAACTGTGGATTGGACCCGAAAGCCGACAGTGTGACAAACTCAAGATTTTAAGGTTAGAAAGTCCAGACAGCGCTTGTGACCAACTCGAACCTTGAGCCGAAAGGTCCACATTATCAAGATTAACCTCTTTTAGACCTCTCAGATTCCTAATAAACGACCCAAGACTCGGCTTTTCAAGCCTGAGCCTATGAAGCTCTTGAAAATCAAAGATGTTATTAAAATCTGGATCGTTAAAAGTCGGGGCAACTCACAGAACGGTATCGTTGACAGATCAAGAGATGTTAGTCTCACTAAACGAGAAATCCCAGCTGGTATTTGATCAGAAAAACACGAATATGAAAGATTAAGGTGTGTTAATTTTGTAAGCTTCTCAATACCTGATGGGATTGGATTTAACTGGAAGTTGTTTCGAGCAAGACTAAGACGTTGGAGATGGCGTAGATCGAATATGGCTTCGATATTGCCGGAAATTTTGCTGTAGCTGAGGTTTAGGCCGATAACGTTGCCTGAATTATCGCATGTTATGCCGTCCCACATGCAGCAATCTGTTTTCTTGTCCCATTTTGCGACTTTTAAGGATGAGTTATTGTCGAACGTTACAGATGATGAGTTGTGGCTTAGGACATCTTCTTGCAGTTGCAATAAAGATGTTTTCTGTTCATGGAGGCAAAGGTGTTTGCTGCTGGATAAAAGTGGATTTAGTGAGACAGAGAGGAGAAAAACAAGAAATAGCATGGGAGTCTTACAGGTGAGTTTCATCTTTTCTGCTAAGTAGTATGTGGGAATTGGTTTTGAAGTTTGGATCATATTTATATATATAGGATGCAGTAATAATTTTCTAGAATGTAAAATTTTAATTATTTCAAAAAAAAAAAACCCATGATTTGTTTGGTTAATATAATCACTTGCAGACGTAACAGACCAAAGAGTGAATTAATGCTTCATTGTGGAATATGGAGAAGTCCTTATCATGCATGAAATGATGGTATTCCTAAATGTCATAGTTGTTCTCTTCTAGCCCCCGTATTTTTGAAAAATGACAAAAAAAAAAAAAACTAAATATGTTAGTGAGTCCTTGTGTTTTCAAAACATAGACCATTTTCTCCAATTTAGTGGAATAAAGTCACAAATTTGCCGTAGGTGTGTTGTATATTATTTGTTACAGAAAATATTAAAGTGTTCTAATATCTTGAAATTCATTTGAATCTTTTGGTCTATTTCAAAACTTTAATTTTTGTAACTATAGTTTTAAGAGTTTAATTAATAAAAAGTACACATCTTAATTTTTTTTTTTTGATCAACAAGATTTTAATTTATCTGTACCATATTCAAATCTGTTTTTAACATTATAATTTTGCGTAACAAACGCAGTCACATAGCATATATGTGAAGAATGTATGAACATGTAGTTTGGATCACCTCTCTTTTTTTATACTCTTGTTGTACAGTAACATTTATTTGTACAGTTTCATATTCAATTCACGTAGAAATTAAATTTAAAAGTTTAAACATCGTGTCATAATTGGACATGCGTAATAATCATCCGGCCCGGTTAGTCTTGCTATCAATTGAGTATCGAACTTCCTCCCTGCATGATTCAAATACTAAAAAATAGTATAAATTATTATATTTCCCACAAACACAAATTTATTAGCCATAGTTAAAAATCAGAAATCCACAATTTTGAAAAAACACGAGGTGAAAATGTAATTTTTTCAAATATTTTAAGTTGGGTAGACAGTCCCATCAAGAAAAGACTCCCAATATTGAATTAATATACAACTTAGAAGAAAGACTAAAAGAGTCTTCGCTGTCTCTGTCATCGAGTCTTCCTCTACCACATTGATGATGTTGACGGAACTGAAAATGGGATCCTTCTTAGCTTGTAGTTAATATCAAAATTTTTTTTTTTTTAAATTATTTAAATCACATACGATTTTTCGTAAAATTTTGAAATTCTGTGTACGCCGTAAATATATAGCAATGTGATAAAAACTGGAGAATTGTTTTCTAATATATAGCTATTTATTTTTGAATTTTATTCTTATTTTGGTAAAATGTTGGTGCACTAAAATTATAGTTTAAAGAGCATATTCTATCTATAAATAAATCAAAAGATGGTGTGATATGATCCATATAGCCGACCACAGATAATGAGAATTTTTTATTTTTTTATAAATCCAGGATATTCGAGGATTACCTGACCCGACTAATCTTGGTTTTTAGTCTTAAGGCCCATGACCCGTGAGGATGTAAATCGAGGATGTGTCAGAGTGGCGGGTTTCTCTGAGCTAACGGATTTGCCTCTCAAAACAGACCCCCACAATATTTCAAGAAATTTGCTTCACACGGGATTCTAACATGCGTCGTCACGGAGGAATGCACCCCACATCACCTTAGCCACATTTCGGCTATGCCCTTAGGGCATGGAAAAATGTTTTGTTTGTTGTTATTGTATATGTGTGAACTAAAAATATTGTTTCTATTTATTACCTTTACAAATAAATGCATAATGTTTATTAAATAAACAAATCATCTATATATATTTCAACAATAATTGCAATTTCAAATGGACTTTTGAACCTAAAGTCCGTTTTGATGATAATAGTCGTTTGATAGTTAGTTTAAAATGAACTATTAGATATATCACTTCTCCAAAAAGTCTATTAAGAGAAAGCCAACATTTGACACTTTTTTGATAAAGGCTTGTATTGTCGAGGCAATTGACCCCTGATTCGAACTCACGACTCAGCGTGAGTGTGTGGTGTGTCTTCCTACTATCCCACATTACACTAAAAATAGCATTGAACACTTTTTGAAAAGTCACTTATTAAGAAATTAATTTTCTAAATGAACTTTTATATAAGTCTCCCAAACTTGCACTTTGTTGGACAAATGACTTTTTCCAAAATTATGTACAAGCACAAATTTTAAAAATTATGGAATGAGGGGATAATAGTTTTTTTGCTATTTTTCTTCTTCTTCTTTTCTTCTTTTTTTTCCAATTTCCCCCTTTGGTGCAAGTTGATTTCTCCCCTATGCGGGAGTAGATTTCTCCTTTTATGAGAGTAGGTTTCTCCCCATAGTGGGAGTTGATTTGCTTATGAAATCTCCCTTCATGAGAGTAGGTTTCTCCCTTAGTGGGAGTTGATTTGATTTTTTTCATTTGTTTTTCGTTGTCTTTTTGTTTTTCCTTTTTTAGATCATTTTATATTAGTAGATCTGTTCTTTTGGGGCACTTATTTGGAGTTCTTTATCGTTTCTAGTAGATTTGCGATTCGAGAAAGGAGTCATTGTGGATCGTCCAAACCTTGAATAGAAGTGCAAGATGACACTCATCCAACCAGAATCACGGTCGGTGAGTATCTTGGTTATTTCGTATTTTGTTTACTCCTGTTTTCCCTTGTTTATTTAGAGTTTTCTAGTGACTTCAAAATTTTGTATCTTGGTTATTTCGTATTGATTAATAAAATACAATTTTTTTGTCAAAAGAAATTAATGAACAATTTCATAATCAATTTATGATCAATTGTTATATGGGGTCTCATGCGGGTTGGGGATTTGACTAAAATACACCATGAAAAATGAGCCAAATAGCTTAAAATAATGGATCGAGGTTAACTCTACGGCCATGAACACTATTTCCAATGACGATGTTTGGATTCGCAGGCGGATCGGGGGCATCCTGGGCCGGCCATCCCAACCACCCCACCCCAACCCGACGGCCAAATTTTTTTCATTTTTTCTAAGGTAAAAAAATTAAAAATATTTATATATTTTTTAATTGGAAAAAATAGTTGGATTGGGAAAAAATTTTTGGGCTAGGGGTAATAGATTCGGTTGCTACGCTGGATTCTTGCAACGACGGTCGAATTTTCTTTAGAAAAAAATGGAAGAAAATTTTCAAGAGATGACGAAGAAAATAACATATTCGCCGCCCGTTGAAAGAGTCTACCTATTTAGTAAATAACTTGTCCAACAAATTAATGCACTTTGTCGTTGAAAAATAATAATAATAATATTTAATATCGATCACGAGAAGTTTTCAAAAGTAAATGCTATGGTGTGGACCTGTTCATCTATTTTAATTACCATATGTTAACATAGTAAAAAAAGTTAAGAACTCGGTGAAACACTAAGGCCTTGTATGGTTGTGTTTCCAACACTATTTTTCCAGTTTCCAACTATTCCGGAAAATGAGTTTATGTTTGTTTCAAAAGTTTCAGTAGAAATAAAGTCATTTCCAGTTTTCACTTTTTTATGGAAAATATTCCTTTGAAAACACAACAAAATAATTCTTCATTCCAATTACGCAAACCTAGGTAAAAATACACTACAATCACGCAAACCCATGTCAAAAATACAATAAAAAAACTATAACCAAACATATTCTCATTTTCAAACAGAAATTCAGACAACAAGCCAAACATATTCCCAGTTCTCACACGAAAATCAATAAAATTTGAAAATTCATTTTCCAACACTAGAAACTAGAAATTGGACTTGGAAATACATCCATACAAGCCCTTGTTAGTCCAGTGGCTACGATAATCTGTGGGGGTGAATAGATTATTTCGGTTTTTCATTTTGCCATCTTTTTCGAAAATTCAAGCAAAACGAAATGCTTTAAGTCGGAAAATAAATAGCACACTTCGATTTAAAGAGGTTCAACCCACCTAGGGCCTAATCCTCTATCACCCCAGTATATCCGGGATGGATTTCAAAAAGAAAAAAAGATTTTATTAATTACCAAAATTAATAATACAACACCTTGAGGATTACCACAACCCTCTTGCAACACCTTGAGGATTACCACAACCCTCTTACACCACCTTGAGGATTACCACAACCCTCTTACACCACCTTGAGGATTACCACAACTCTCTTACAACACCTTTGAAGATTACCACAACCTTCAAACACCTATCACCTAGATCACCCAAGTGTATTCTTACCACAAGAATACTCACAAGGATGTCTTGTGTTGAATGATGACCAAAAAATCATGATTACAACTCAATGATGAATGATACAATATGAGTACAAGTGTAATCAAGAATTGAAAGCCTAGACCTCAAATTTGTGTAAGTGAAAGTGCTAAGGCTAATACAACAAGATATATGAAAGTGTTTGCTTGTTTGCTCTTTGCTTGTGTAGAGTGTTGTGTCTTGTTGCTTGAATGAAGCCTCTATTTATAGGAGAGGTCTTGGCTTTGATTTCCAGACATAGGCTCCTCATTGGGGAGTGATTTGCTGCAAAAGAAACCATTTAAAATCATCAAAATAGCTGTTAGAAATCAATCCCACAAAATAGGGAAAAACTGTCTGAAAATACAACGGATAGTTTGGCGATAAAATGCGTGTGCGATCGTCGTCGAGAGATAAGATTGAAATTGAATTTCAGCGATTTTTTACATAGGGGGACCTATTCGGAGAAGTGCGACCGGTCGCCCTAGACCATGACCGGTTGGGGTTATTTAAAATACGAAACAGAGAAGACAGGCTTCAAGAGGCACTCCCGTGCACGGTCGCCTGGGGTCGACTCCTGGTCGCCCTCCTCATTTTTTTCTACGTCTCTTTTTCTATTTCAAAACTCAACTCAGTACAGGTTGCCCTATAGGCTAACGGCCGAGTCGGAAAACAAATGTGTTGTCCAATTTTTTATCGAAAATAAACTCCAAAAAAATACTCTGAAAAATAGTAAAAATATTTTAAATCGATCGGAAGTATTTAGACAACATTTAGGGACATTGTTTTGGTTTAAAAACTCATTTGAACAAAATCATCAAAATCATGATAAAAACATTTATCTAACAAACTCCCCCTTTTTGATGATTACAAACCAAAACAATTTTCTCGAGGACGATTTTGAAAACAAATAAATTTTCCGGTTTTACGAGTGAACTATCCGTTAAAAAAATATTTCATACAAAGCTCCCCCTATCTATGAGCATATCAACAAGAGATATTGCACAAGCTATAACAAGATTTTATAAGATTCACATAAACATCATAAGCTACGAAGCTCCCCCTGTCAAAATACTATAATCTTTTGCAATTAAGTCCATAATACAAGCCATGGATTAGGTATACTTGGCTTTAGGAAGCCATAGCTTATAGCTTTTATTGCGAGCTTTTATTTGTTTCTTTGAGCTAACGAGCCAAAATCCTGTTTCTCCCCCTTTGGAATCATCAAAAAGAATGTTAGGATGATAAAAACATCATACAATTAAATCAAAGTACGCCAAAGAAACGGTTTATCAACCATTGAACAATTTAGGCTTAAAATCCAAAGAAAATGGGAGAAATGTATCATGAAGAGTTCATAAGCTCGTTTTATTAGTCAAGACATGATCTCAATAAGTATTTAAGACCTTTGGAAGCAAGAGAATCATGTAGAAGTTGAAATATTCATTGTGACATTTCATCGAACACTTTGTGGGCGTAAAAATTAAAAGAAGTTGTATAGAGCCCTTGTAAATGAATCAAGCCAAAAATTTTCATCACCAAATCATACCAAGCATCATACAATACAATATATCAACTAAGCTCATCATGATCATAAGATAATTTCATCAAGAAATATATAAGAAAGCCACAAGCTCAAGAGTTCAACCCAATTGAGCAAAGAAAGGAAAATTCTTACCATTTGATCGGCAAAGATGAGCGATGATGATGATAAACATGCTATATAAGGTCCAAGATATCAATTGAATGCATGAAAACAAATTTTGAGTGAAATTTGTGTGAATTTGGCAAAGGGGACGAAAAATGGCAAAAAAGAAGTTAAAATAATTAATCTTTGAAGACAGAATTTTTAATCAAAATTTGGCTTAGAAGGCAACCTATTCGACCGATTGCCCTCAACCCCTTCAAACATGTTTTGCAGTTTAACAAAATCCAAATTTTCAACCAAAAATCCGATTTTTCGCTTCCTAAGTTTTAAAAACATGCAAAATGCAAATGTAAACCTCATTCAATATGCATTATGCTACTAACCGAGGCTCGTATGGACGCAAAAGTCTCGGAAGATAGCAGTTTTGTAAAAATGTCCGCCAATTGATCTTGAGATGGTACAAAAGATATCTCAATTTTTCGTTTAGAAACACAATCCCTTAGAAAATGATGTCGAATCTCAATATGTTTAGTACGGTTATGATGAACCGGGTTTTGAGCAATGTTTATAGCGGATATATTGTCACAAAAGATAGGAACGTTTTCAAAAGAGCATTTGTAACCCGCTAAGGTTTGTTTCATCCAAAAGTTGAGTACAACAAAAAGTCTGCGGAAATACATTCGAAACTTAGTTGAAAGTGAAACACAATTTTGCTTCTTTGAAAACCAAGAAACTAGGCAATCGCCCAAAAATTGACATGATCCGGAAGTACTTTTCCGATCATCAATATTTCCCGCATAATCCAAATCACTATAACCTTTAAGAGAAAAATTTTCATTCTTTGGATAGAATAGACCATATTGAATAGTGCCTTTCAAATATCAAAAAATCCTTTTAACGACACTCATATGAGATTCTTTGGGATTGCTTTGAAAACGAGCACATAGGCATACGGCATGAAGAATGTCCGGTCTACTAGCGGTTAAATAAAATAAACTACCAATCATACCTCGATACTTTGATTCATCCACGGACTTGCCTTTTTCATCTTTGTCAATTTTGACATTTGTTGCCATGGGAGTAAAACGTTCTTCCTTCTTCAATGCCGAACTTTTTCAAAAGTTCTTTTGTATATTTTGATTGCGAAATGTATATGCCTTCTTGGCATTGCTTAATTTGGAGTCCAAGAAAGAAGTTGAGCTCCCCCATCATACTCATCTCAAATTCACCTTGCATCAACTTAGAGAATTTCTTGCACAAAGAATCATTAGTAGCACCAAAGATAATATCATCAACATAAATTTGCACAAGTAAGCAATCTTGCCCTTTTTCAAAAACAAAGAGAGTTGTATCAACTTTACCTCTTATAAAACCATTTTGCAAAAGAAAAGAGCTAAGTCATCATACCATGCACGGGGTGCTTGCTTTAAAACCATACAAGGCCTTTTTAAGTTTATAAACATCATTAGGCCTAGAAAAATTTTCAAACCCCGGAGGTTGTTTTACATAGACTTCTTCTTGAATAATACCATTTAAGAAAGCGGATTTAACATCCATTTGGTAAAGTTTGAAATTTTATAACAAGAATAGACAAGTAAAATACGAATAGCTTCTAAATGTGCTACGGGTGCAAAAGTTTCATCATAGTCAATACCTTCTTCTTGACAATACCCTTGAGCTACTAATCTTGCCATATTTCGAACAATGTTGCCTTGATCATCAAGTTTGTTCCGGAATACCCATTTTGTACCAATAATAGTTTGAGATGGAGGACTGATAAGTGTATTTTTATGCATGTTTTATGTGTGTATTTGAGTAGAAATTGAGTTATTTTGTTGTTAGTTTCATTAGTTTTTGATTGTACATTGTTTATACTACTGTGGGGTGCTTTTATTGGTGTAGATTGACCATTCGGGGCTAATTTTGGTGAATTTCGGACCATGGATTCATGTCAAAACATACCTGGGGTTTAAGGATGCAAAAACGCTCGAAATCCCAAGCCAAACGCGTCATTTCGGGGCCTTTTTTGTCCAACACGGTCAAGTGTGTTGGGCAACACGGCCAGTGTTCATGTGAGCGAAAAAAAAAAAAAAAAAATTTTTTTTTTTTTTCACAAACCAGCCCCGACACGGCCAGGCCGTGTTCCACAACAACACGGCCGTGTCGAGACCTGACGGCTGGCGTGTTGGGAAGCACGGCCATGTTATCCTGACTTCCGAACAATTAAACAAAGACGGCTGACCGTTTTATGCAACATGGGCATGTTCGGATCACTTTCCACTTCAATTTACGGTGGAATTTGTTAAAAAGTCATCTACCAAGCTTTTTGACAACTTTTGAGCACATTTACACCTCATTTTGTTGTATTAATTCCTTACTTTCCCACATGATCACATGGAAATAATGATCCCAACAACCCAACTCATAAAGTTGAGCATTAAAATATCAAAAGATGACATTATTAAGGAATACTTTCTCCAAAATAATGTCTATAAAAGCCAAGAGTATGGGTTGAAGGGAGGATTGATTCATGTAATATTCATTCATTGATATACATAGAAATCAGATTTTAGGGATGAAAGTTCATATTTTGGAGAGGAGAAAACATATATTGTAGTGAGGAAGAGAGTTAGAAGGCTTGGATCACCATGGAGAGCGCTAAGGCACAAGGATTGAAGATCGCTCGGAGAAGAAGATGAACTCCACCACTTCATCATCATACTTCCAACATGGGGAGTCTTATGTTGGTTTTGGAAGTTTTAACTTCAAGTATTCATGTTGATTTGAAAGAAACTTCTTGTTTAATTGTTGTTTTCATTCTCAAATCCATCATGAGTTAAATCGCTAGTGTTTGAATGTGATGAACCCTAGAACTTATTTGTGACCATTGGTTTGAATGTTTTAATATATTTTCTTATGTTTTTATGCGAGTCACTTATGTTATGCTTGTTTATTCGAATTGGTATATGCGCAATATTGATTTGAAGTTTATTTTTCACCGGAAATCGAGATTCATGGTGAAATAGAACCAACATAAGTGAAAGGAGTTGCATGCAATCCTAGATATAGACGACATAAATCTTCCGGATTAGGGTCAAACCTAATATGGGAATTCACAAACCGTTAATGCAATCTTGGGGTTTTAACTAGAAAGAGATTTCGATTAATCAACTTGAGGTTAGGAGTTTTTCGCCTTGAGAAAGGGTTTAACTTAATTTAGGAATGCCTACGGTCCATGAAGCATGAAAATATGTTAAGGGATGGTTAAAACTTAAGGGTTATGGTTGTATTTATTTTGGTAAAATCACAAAGACGTTCTAGAGGGATTCACATTCAAGCATATTTATATCCAACATCTTCCAATCCGAGTGTATCGATATCTTTCGTGTTCTTAGTTGCCTCTTCCACTTTTATTTGCTTTTGTTTTATTTTTATTTTGCAACAAACTATTTGACGAATTTGTAGGCTAGATAATAAAAAGACGGTAATTACTAGTAATCATAGTCCTCGTGGGAATGACACTCGATACTCGCTTAGCTTTGCTATAAACGATAGGTGCACTTGCCTAGTGTTTTTAGGAGTAGCTTCCAGGAGCCATCAAGTTTTTGGCGCCGTTCTTAGGGATTATGATATTAGGAACACCTTATTTTTATTAATCTAGTCATTTTTTTTTAATTTTTTTTTTTTCTTGTTTGGGCGTAATGTGAAACTCGTCGCGAATCGAAAACTTTACTTGGTAATATTGTGACCAATTCGCTCGACAAACCTCCACAATAAGGTGATGTAGTCAAATTATCTCGACTATAAAGAAAGCGTGAGGGAGGCAACCCGATAGTTCACTTGTTTTTCTATTTTTTTATTAAATAATAGGTTGTTAGAGAGTCATGAGTCAATAATTGGATGTATGGTGGGTGTTGGTATCACCTCTATTTTACTTGAGCAAATTTGAGCTTTCACGGTATTCGAGTTTTTGTTGCAAATTCTTATTAGGTATTCATATGCCCGTGAAGACCCAAGATTGAACAACCCAATGATCTCTCCAAATCGATTTCACTCTCGCAGTAAGGTCGTTTCTTTCCTCTTATTTTTTCTTTTCTTTTTAGTTTGTTGTTTTTGTGTGTTTTTGTTTATATGTTCATCTCTTTCTTTCACATTGAGGACAATGTGAATCTTTAAGTTGGAGGTGGATGTGATTGCATGCTTGTTAGAATTTTTCTTTGGAATGCTTGTGTGTTTGCTATTTATTTTGAATTTTTTTTGATGGAAGATATGATTTTTCAAGGAAACAAATTGAATATTTGTTAGTCAATAACTTGGCCCAATTACACATAAATTAGCTTTATAATTTGTATTTTTTTTAAATGCAAAGCAATTGATTGTCTTGAATAGATTGACATGGATGTGGGTTGAATTTAGTCGAGACTTCTAACACTACGATACCTGATTTGTTAAGACATATATGACGATTCTTAGCGCTATGAAAGTCCGAGAACTCATGATTTAGTAGTGGTTAACTAGTTGTTAAACCAAGCTTGTGAAAAATAAAAGAGAAAAAAAAAATGAAAAAAAAAAATTGAAGAAAAAAACGGACCAATCGAGGTTATACTCCTCTATTTGTTGTTGCTTAGTAACTAGGAGCATTCATGAGCCCCATGTTTGTCTTTTACGTAAAACGGCGACACTAATATGAGTATGGGAAACCACCCTAGGAGTGTTTGAACAGAAATTCAAAATATAAACCTAGTGGAAGCATGCCTCGGGAGGTCCCAAAAAAAAAAAAAAAAAAAAAAAAAAAAAAAAAGAGGAGAATGAATACTCCTTGACTTCGTTCAATAAAGTTCAAGAAGCTTGGTTATATGACTAGTAGGCTAACTACAATGATCTATTGAATTCTTATATTTTCATGGTGTTACTGAATTGAAGTTGTTCATAACTATCAGTATCTGTGGAGTGATGATTTCAAGTCTGGATAATGCCTGCTGATATTACGGTCTTTCTTGACAGTCGATCGCTTTGCAAAATTATGTTTTTATTTAATGGCTAATTTGTGTTGAGAAGGCTACGAATTTGACTACTTATATTCAAAGTGTTGAGAAAAATATATTCATTGTGTGTTGTGATGTATTGAATCCCTCATTATGGTTTTATGTTTTGCTTGAGGACAAGCAAAGTTCAAAGTTGGAGGTGGTTTTGATAAGTGTATTTTTATGCATGTTTTATGTGTGTATTTGAGTAGAAATTGAGTTATTTTGTTGTTAGTTTCATTAGTTTTTGATTGTACATTGTTTATACTACTGGTGGGGTGCTTTTATTGTGTAGATTGACCATTCGGGGCTAATTTTGGTGAATTTCGGACCATGGATTCATGTCAAAACATACCGGGGTTTAAGGATGCAAAACGCTCGAAATCCCAAGCCAAACGCGTCATTTCGGGGCCTTTTGGTCCAACACGGGTGGGTGTGTTGGGCAACACGGCCGTGTTAGCCGGGCGAAAAAAAAAAAAAAATTTTTTTTTTTTTTTTTTCACAAACCAGCCCCGACACGGCTGAGCCAGGCCGTTTCCACAACACGGCCGTGTCCGAGACACGGCCTGGCCGTGTTGGGAAGCACGGCCATGTTATCGACTTCTGAACAATTAAACAAAGACGCGGCCGGCCGTTTTATGCAACATGGGCGTGTTCGGATCACTTTCGACTTCAATTTACGGTGGAATTTGTTAAAAAGTCATCTACCAAGCTTTTTGACAACTTTTGAGCACATTTACACCTCATTTTGTTGTATTAATTCCTTACTTTCCCACATGATCACATGGAAATAATGATCCCAACAACCCAACTCATAAAGTTGAGCATTAAAATATCAAAAGATGACATTATTAAGGAATACTTTCTCCAAAATAATGTCTATAAAAGCCAAGAGTATGGGTTGAAGGGAGGATTGATTCATGTAATATTCATTCATTGATATACATAGAAATCAGATTTTAGGGATGAAAGTTCATATTTTGGAGAGGAGAAACATATATTGTAGTGAGGAAGAGAGTTAGAAGGCTTGGATCACCATGGAGAGGCGCTAAGGCACAAGGATTGAAGATCGCTCGGAGAAGAAGATGAACTCCACCACTTCATCATCATACTTCCAACAGGGGAGTCTTATGTTGGTTTTGGAAGTTTTAACTTCAAGTATTCATGTTGATTTCGAAAGAAACTTCTTGTTTAATTGTTGTTTTCATTCTCAAATCCATCATGAGTTAAATCGCTAGTGTTTGAATGTGATGAACCCTAGAACTTATTTGTGACCATTGGTTTGAATGTTTTAATATATTTTCTTATGTTTTTATGCGAGTCACTTATGTTATGCTTGTTTATTCGAATTGGTATATGCGCAATATTGATTTGAAGTTTATTTTTCACCGGAAATCGAGAGATTCATGGTGAAATAGAACCAACATAAGTGAAAGGAGTTGCATGCAATCTAGATATAGGGCGACATAAATCTTCCTGATTAGGGTCAAACCTAATATGGGAATTCACAAACCGTTAATGCAATCTTGGGGTTTTAACTAGAAAGAGATTTGATTAATCAACTTGAGGTTAGGAGTTTTTCGCCTTGAGAAAGGGTTTAACTTAATTTAGGAATGCCTACGGTCCATGAAGCATGAAAATATGTTAAGGGATGGTTAAAACTTAAGGGTTATGGTTGTATTTATTTTGGTAAAATCACAAAGACGTTTCTAGAGGATTCACATTCAAGCATATTTATATCCAACATCTTCCAATCCGAAGTGTATCGATATCTTTCGTGTTCTTAGTTGCCTCTTCCACTTTTATTTGCTTTTGTTTTATTTTTATTTTGCAACAAACTATTTGACGAATTTGTAGGCTAGATAATAAAAAGACGGTAATTACTAGTAATCATAGTCCTCGTGAATGACACTGATACTCGCTAGCTTTCTTTATAAACGATAGGATGCACTTGCTAGCCGTTTTTAGGAGTAGCTTCCGAGCCATCAAGGACAAGGTACCAATTCCCATACATCATTTCTTTCAAATTGATTCAACTCCTCTTGCACCTCTAAGAACCAATCCTCATCTTCAATAGCCTCCTTAGCATTTTTGGGCTCCTTTTGAGAAATAAGAGCTTTCGGCAAATTTTCTTCGGTCATCACTTTGTCAAGGATCACCAATAATAAGATCTTTTGGGTGATCTCCTTTAAATTTCAATGCAACGGAAGATCCAAGTATCACCTCTATCTTCTTGAGGACCATTTGAAGTGGAGCGGTTGATCATTTGATGTAGACGGTTGATCATCAACTTGAACAATTGGTTTAATAATATCCTCTTCATTACTTTCAT
>JABTTQ020000804.1:0-50000 GCA_016081115.2 Rehmannia glutinosa | reverse complement strand
TCAAGTATTTGGAGACTAGCTCGAGCTGAGCTCCAAATACTTATCGATTTCTTCAAAGGAAGCTGTCTCGATCCGAGCTCCTTGCATGACCTCGTGGCCCCAAGTATTTGGAGACTAGCTCGAGCTAAGCTCTAAATACTTGTCATTTCCTTCAAAGGGAGCTGGCTCGAGCCAAGCTCCTTGCATGGCCTCGTGGCCCCAAGTATTTGGAGTCTAGCTCGAGCTGAGCTCCAAATACTTGTCGATTTCTTCAAAGGAAGCTGGCTCGAGCCAAGCTCCTTGCATGGCCTCGTGGCCCCAAGTATTTGGAGACTCGCTCGAGCTGAGCTCCAAATACTTGTCAGTTTATATTAATTCCATTTTCCGAACTCATAATTCAGGGAAGCTGATCATTTCATTCAAAACGAGTAATTTCATTACATCAGATATTCCTCTATTCTAGGAATGATATTTCTTCAAATTGCAACTGTTCCATGCTCTCGGAGGCTTTCGCCCCTCAAGTTCCTCCAGCTCATATGCACCTCCTGCCAGTACCTTCGCCACCCGAAGTGGCCCTTCCCAATTTGCATCTAACTTCCCTTTATTCTTATTAGCGTCTGACCTTCTCAAAACCAAGTCCCCGATCTGGAAGGCCCTCTTCCTCACCTTTTTATCATAGGCTGCCTTGATCCTTCCTCGTGTTCGTTCCATCTGCAAAAATGCCATTTCTCTTTTCTCATTAATGGTATCCAACGCCTCTCGAATCATCATCTCATTAGCATTTTCATCAAAATTTTGAACCCGATGAGTTTTCATCCCGTTCTCCGCCGGTATCACAACGTCCATTCCATATACTAGGCTGAACGGAGTCTCACCCGTTGCTTCCTTTGGATTAGTTCGATAAGCCCATAACACCGAACTGAGCTCCCGAACCCATGCTCCTACTGCCTTCTCAAGCCGAGCTTTCAGTCCTTCGACAAGGATTCTATTGTCACCTCCACCTGCCCATTAGCTTGTGGATGAGCCACCGACGTGAAATTTTGCTTAATCTTCAACTCCTCACACCAAGCTCGGATCCCTGCCCCCGAGAACTGCGTTCCAATATCTGATATCAAGATTCGAGGTGTTCCATACCGACACAATATGTTCTGCCAGATAAATTTCATCACTGCATCCTCATTTATCTTAGCAAGGGGCTCTGCTTCTACCCACTTGCTAAAATAATCAATTGCTACAATCAAGAATTTCCTCTGACCTGAAGCCGGAGGAAAAGGACCAACAATGTCAATCCCCCACTTTGCAAAAGGATATGCCGAGCTCATAATCATGAGCTCCTCTGTCGGCCGATGTACCAAAGGTGCATGAATCTGACACTTCTCACATGCTCTCACCAGCTTATCTGCTTCCTCTTTCAGGTAAGGCCAAAAATACCATGCCCTCGGCACTTTTTTCATCAAAATTCTTGCTCCCATATGATTTCTGCAATACCCTTCATGCATCTATCTTAGCACATACGTACCATATTCTCCGCTCAAACACCTCAGCAGGGGCATGGAGAAGCCTCTCTTATATAACTTGTCACCAATAATGCAAAAGCGTGTTGCCCGAATTTTCAGCCGAGCTACTTCACGCCTACCTCCCGGCAAGATCCCATCTTTTAGATAGGCTATGATAGCCGACCTCTAATCCTCTTTCTCCTCGATCTCTCCGACCTCCATGCCCAACACGCTTTTGCCATCAAAAGCGTGATTTGCTTCGCTTGATTCTCCAAGGCCGAATCGCCATCTTTGCTAAAAAAATCCGCCCGACCATTCTCCGCCCTCGACCTGACAAATCTTGATCTCTTTCACTTTTCCTTCTAAAGCTCGGTATGCTTCCACATACCTCTTCATCCTTTCCTCCCTAACTTCAAACTCTCCAGTAACTTGCTTATGAACGAGCTGAGAATGCATGTAAACAACCATTCTAGTAGCCCCCATCTCAATGGCCATTTGCATCCCTCTGATGAATGCTTCATACTCCACCTCATTATTGGATAGTTTGAACTTCAACCTCACAGCAAAATCATTTTCGATACCTTGCGGGCTGATTAAGACAATACCAGCACCGCATCCCGAGCTCCCTGCTGAACCATCCACATAAATCACCCAAGCTCCTTTTCCACTATCATCCCTTATTGATTCTTGAACAAAATCCGCCAAAGCTTGAGCTTTGATGGCCGACCTATTCTCGAATTCGATATCGTACTCGCTCAATTCAATAGCCCACTTTACTAGCCTCCCCGCTAACTTGGGCTTTCTCATCACATTTCTTAATGGAAGATTAGTTCGGACGATTACCTTGTGCGAGAGGAAATACGGCTGAAGTCTCCTTGCAGTCACCACCAAGGCCAAACTTGCCTTCTCGATCTCTGCATACCGCAGGTCGGCATTTCTCAATACCTTACTGACATAATATATTGGCCTCTGAACCGATATCTCCTCCCTGATCAGGATCGTGCTAACCCCTTGCTCTCCCACCGAAAGGTATAGATACAAGGGCTCTCCTAGCAATGGCTTAGTTAGTAGTGACAAATCGGCCAAATAATTTTTCAAATCTTCAAAAGCTTTCTGACAATCCTCATCCCAAACAAACTTTTTGGCCTTCCTCAACACCTTGAAGAAGGGCAAACTCCTCTCCGCGAGGCGCGAAATAAACCAATTCAGAGCTGCCAACCGACCTGTCAAACATTGCACATCCTTGGCATCCCGAGGTGGTGCCATCTCTCTTATGGCTCTGACCTTCTCCGGACTGGCTTCTATTCCTTTCTCTGTCACCATATACCCCAAGAACTTTCCCGATCTCACACCAAAAACACATTTCTTGGGGCTGAGCTTCATCCGGTACTTTCTCAAAATGTCAAATGTCTCAGCTAAGTCACGCACATGATCCACAACCTTCATACACTTAACCAACATATCATCCACGTATACTTCCATGTTCCTCCCGAGCTGCCCCTCAAACATCTTATCCACTAACCTCTGGTATGTGGCTCCCGCGTTCTTTAACCCGAATGGCATTACTACATAACAAAAGGTGCCAAAAGAGGTGGTGAAGCTCACTCTCTTTTGGTCCTCTTCTGCTAGCTTTATCTGGTGATAGCCCTGCGATGTATCCATCATACTAAGTAGTTCGCACCCCGACGTTGAATCCATAATCTGATCGATTCAGGGAAATGGATAGTAATCCTTTGGGCAAGCCCGGTTCAAGTCCCTAAAATCCACACACATGCGCTAATCATCCTCCGTTTTTGGTACCAACACTGCATTGGATAGCCATTATGGAAATTGGATTTCTATGATATGCCCTGCTTTCAACAACCTTTGCACCTCCGCTCGAATTATAGCATCTTTCTTAGGACCAAAATTTCTTTTCTTTTGTTTCACCGGCTTGTATGATGGATTGACATTGAGCCTGTGCTCAGCAATGCTCGGATCGATCCCCACCAGGTCTTTTGCTGTCCAAGCAAACACATCCACATTGCTCCTTAGAAACCTCACCAGCTTCTCCCTAAACTCATCAGGTAATCCTTTCCCGACCTTGGTGACCTTATCGGGGTCACCCGGCACCAGCTCGACCATCATCATCTCCTCATTAGGTTGGACATGCTCTACCGGCTCGTCCAACCTAATCAATTTGTCTCTATTTCTATCATCATCAAAAACACTCCCCCTCTCCGCCTTCTGAATACTCTCTGCATATAACCTTCTAGCCATATACTGATCTTCGCCGACCTCACCTACTTCTTCCCCCACATGGAACTTCATTTTCAAATGGTATACCGACACCACAGCTTGAAAAGCATTTAATGACGGACTACCCAACATAGCATTGTACGAGGAAGGTGTATCTACTATCAAAAATCGAATCATCCTAGTTTTGCGATTAGGCTCCTTACCCAAAGAGACAGATAAAGTAATCATACCTATTGGTTGGATCATTCCTCCGGCAAATCCGACCAACGCCGTATCCACCGTCTCCAGGCTGACCTGGAGATCCATCTTCTTGTAGCAATCATAGAATAGGATTTCCGCCGAGCTCCCTGTATCCACAAATACTTGTTGCACATCGTAATTAGAGATCGTCGTCGTGATCACAAGAGCATCGCTATGAGGTGTCACGATACCCTTATTGTCCTCCAGCCCAAATTGGATATTTGGCCCTAATCCGACCTGTTCCACTTTCAGCTGCTCCTGCACCCGATCTGGTGCTGCTGCTCTCACATAATTTTTTCGAGCTCGCCTCGAATCTCCTTCCACCGGCCCTCCAACAATCATCTGGATGACCTCCCGCCGAGGTGGGGGCGGAGGTGGAGGTAGCTCCTCCCTTTTCTCCCCCTACGCTCCGGTTCCTGCCGAGGTTGATGATATCCCCGATTGTCCCTCTTATACTCCCCTTTTTTCTCCTTTTTGTCGATGTACACAAATTCCCTGAGATGACCTGCCTGAATGAGCATCTCAATTTTCATCCCTGAGGTGCGTGCACCGATCTGTTGTGTGTCCATACTCATTATGGAACCTACAAAATTCTTTGCATTTCGCCTTCACCGGTGCCTCCGCATGTGCCTTTGGCCACCTCAGGTCGGGGTGCCTCTCAATAGCCATAAGCACCTCGCCTTGAGGAACAACCAATGGCGTATACTTCACATTCCTTGGTCGTCCACCCATCGCCTCCGACCTCGGCTTCTTCTGAGATCCCTTATCCTCCCGGTCTTCTTTTTTTTATCTTCTCTTTTCTCCTTCTTCCCTCTTCATTTTCCTCGCCTCCTCAAGGTTGATATACCTCTCAGCCCGAGCTAACAACTCATCAAAAGTCTTAGCCGGCTCTATCACCAAAGATTCAAAAAACTCCCCATCTTTCAGGCCCTGAGCTAGGGCATTAGCCAAAATCTCCGGACTAGCCGAAGGCACCTCCAACTTAGCCGCGGTGAACCTCTGTATATAGCTCCGAAGTCCTTCCCCTTCCCTCTGCTTGATGCTTTAAACAGAGTCAGGGGCGTTTTTTGGTACTTACGACAACTCGTGAACTGATTAAGAAATGCCGAACTGAAATCATCAAAATTTCTAATAGAGCCCGAGGCAAGCTGACTAAACCATTGCTGAGCTGATTTCGTCAGAGTGGTAGGGAAAACTCTACACATCACACCATCCGTGAACCTGTGTAGCAAAGCGACATTCTCGAAACGACAGAGGTGATCCCGCGGGTCCGTGGTACCATCGTATTCAAAACTCATAGCTCTGTAGGAGGATGGGAGCTCATTCGTCATTACTTCATCCGAGAAGGGGGTTCCCCTCCGCACTCGGACTGAAGCCGCTCCCGGCGCTCCTGCCACCCTCCTACGAATATCCCTCACTTCGCGATGGAGGTCATCCATCCGTTCCGACCAATCCTGATCCTCAGTTGACGTGGGCTCCGCCCTCGACGAGTGCACTTCTTCCGCCACCGCAGGCCGCCGACCTCTATCTCCGACCTCCGGGGGGACCACAGGAGGAAGGACCACATGCGAAGTTGGTGGCGGAAGCATCTCCCTAAGCCGCCTTTCCACCGTTTGCTCCACGACCCTAGTGATGAAACCACCCAACTGTTCAAAGAACATTGGACCCAAATCAACACTTCCACTAGACATGGGCGTCTGTCCATCCACTCCAGCCCTCGGAAACCGCTGCCATCCGCCCTCCACCGGAGGTGGTGGAGGTGGAGGCCTGGTATCCTCTTGCGTAACTCCGCCCGGAGTATCTCCCAACGGCGTACGATTCAAATCATCTTCCAAATTTCTCCCGATATCCTCCATAACCATCACTTGAAGCTCACGTCTTCGCTCAATGTTCCCACAGACGGCGCCAGTTGGTTGCTCCCAAAAACGACCTCTTCTCGTCGATCGACTTCCAAGACGAACTGACTTAAGCATTGGAGAGGTGCGAGCCCCCTCCCGCCCCCTTGTGCATGTTTCACGGAGAAGTTCGTCTTGGAAGTCGATCGGCGAGAAGAGGTCGTTTTTGGGAGCAACCAAACCCCCTGTTGGAGGCCTTCAGTAGAAAATCGGAGCAAAAATTACAGCAATAGAGGGGATGATATTAGCGGCCGTGTCGATGGTTTGTGGTGGTACAAAGATTTAGGACACCATAGTATTTTTTTATTTTTTTGCGGATCCGGGTCAAGCCTGCGAGATGGGTAGAATATTTAGATCCGTCTAACAGATCTAGATGCGTTAGACGGTCTAACAGGAGACTAGCTCTTATTAAGTAGATTGATTTGTTTTTTAGTCCTATAGCTATATATACTTCAAAAAAATATGAGTATCACCAAAAGTTCTTAAGATCACACAAGAAATGAGAAAATAAAATTTGTGTGTTAAAATTTAAATAAAAGATTAATAACTTTAAGTAGTTAAAATTTTAAAATTAAAATACCATATATTATAATAATTACAAAGAATGTTAAACATGAAGTAACTATTTGGATTATTTGACTTCAAAAATATATTTATATTTTTCTCCTGAAACGAAATAATAAAGAAAATTTTGAAGATAAATTAAAGTAGAAAAATACGGAATAAACCTTGTGTCGCAGTGGTTTGTGCTATCACTGTCAGTAGAACTGTCAAAAGACCGGGCCGGGCCAAACAGTACCCCGGCCGTGAAAATGGGGAATCCAGCCCATTCTAAAAACGAAAATTACACTGAAAAAATCGGGCTTCCTGGGCTAGCCCGTCGGGGCGGGCAGATCGGGCCGGCTTTTGAGGCCCGACTTTTTTCGGGCCTGGAAAAATACAGCCCGGTCCATTAGAAACCGGACTGGTTCCAGTCGGCCCATCGGGCCGGACCGAAATTAACAGCTCTAGCTGTCAGGTTGATTAATCGTGTTCGATTTAGTGCGTGTGTTCCATCCCTATTTTCCCAATTGTATTTTCTTAAAAAAAAAAAAGAAAAAGAAAACATCGAAACATAGCTCATCACCACAATAAAGTAAACCTTCCCACTTACAGGCAGAGCCACATGAAGAGGCTAGCAATTCACCACCTGCCACCCAAATCCGCCACCGCCGCCTCAGACACTCCCCCCTCCATAAATTGTGCAGGCTTGAGCCCAAGACCCATTTTCTCTGCCTGCCCAAAATCTTATTCCCTTCATTTTGACGCACTTAGAACTAGATTTAGTCCTAACTTAATCGAGAACAAGAAGTACTCGGTGTTATACTCATCCTCGTACAATCGTCAGATGGCGACGACAACTTCCGACGAGAGCGCGGCGTCGTCTTCTCCGGCGGTGATTAGGCTGAATCCCATCGAAGCAACCGCGGAGAGCTTCCAAGAATACGGACAAGTGGTCGAGGCCTCGCCGGACGGCGATGAGTTCGGGCCCCGCGACGCGCAGCTCGATCTTTCCCAAGGCATTCCTAGGTAAAATATGCATATACATATGTGTGCGCGCGCGTGTTTGATTGAGTTTAGTAGAATTGTGTAAACGAATCAAATAATTATGTTCCAAATTTATCGAGCTTCAAAAATTATATTTGAGTTTAGTGTGAATATTTATCGAATCGAGAATCGAGCTTGAACGAGATTTAGTCGAGCTGAATATGATTCGAGCTAGAGTAGTTTGATATTTTACGCATTTTATTTTATTGTTTTTTTACCAATCGAGCCGAGGTTTATATCTTATCTTACGGAAAATGTGTTCAAATTTGGTTAGTTATGTCAACAAATCGAGCTCAAAACTAGCTTTTAAAGATTGATTTTGAGCTGAGTATTGACTATTGAGTAGTTTGGTTTGTTTTCTGGCCGTCATGGTAGAACTGTAGAAGTAATGTTATTCAATTAGGTGATGATATGATATTCTATTGCTGCAGAATTATTTTCAGGTACTCCAATTTCTCTTGTTGGGAGTCCTTGGTTGTTTTAGGAAAACCCTAATGCTATGTTTGGGCCTTTGGATTTTGTTCAAGAGAAAGGGAAAATAGTTGGAAAGTATTAAAAAAGTTTACTAATAAGCATGAAGTACTTCAAAGTTCAAAATGATAGAAAATATTCTCCTTTGTGTTCTCTTCCCCATCCAAGAACCATACATAATCTGAAGTAAACTTTAGAGTGTCAATATATCACATATAATATATGTGTGTGTGTGTGTGTTCAATTGGATAATGAGTTGTCTAAAATCTTCGTTTTCTATATCAGTTGACAAGTGAAAGGAAATTAAGGGGCATGTGAAGTAGGCATGCCATGCATACTACGAGAAGTGGCAAATATTGGTAATGTGAGCATGAATGCTTAAGAAGTTGAAGAAGTGTTTGTTTTTAAAGAGGTTAATGATACATTAAGAATCAAGTGAAACATAAAGTAGATGATTAGACGTCGAATCTGGCGTGAAAAAAAACTTGGTTTGTCGTCGTGCTGGGAACCATGATGGAAACTTAATTAAAACTGGACATTGAGCTACAAACGATATGTTTTTGCCATGGGCAGTTGATATAGGAAGAAAAAAAAATCTTTTCATTGTTGTTGATGGCTATAGGTAATGTATTTTTTAAGTATTTTTAGTTGAAGTAAATTCAACCGTTTTTTATCGGTGTGAAACACAACTAGAACATTAGACCAATAATTAATGATGTTTCATTGTCTGTGCTTTAATATTGTCTTAAGTTGCTATACCAAATCCAGAGGCACTTTGGAATTTATTGCTTCTTTTCATTCTCATCCACAGTTGGTAGATTTTTTCCTTTGTCTCTTGCAATCTATGAATGGCTAATCTTGTGCAAGCATTTGTATTTCATCAGGTTTTACATCATGCATCTTGAGGACAGGCCTCTCAAGTTTTCCACTATTACGCACCATGCCAACGTGACTCAATGTCTAGGTTCTATTGGTGGGCATGTGTGGTATCTTGGAGTTGCAAAACCATATATTGTTGATCCGATTGAAATTAAGGGAACCGTAGGAGCAAATCTCGTGCAATCACATTGTGGCCATTTCTATGTCCCTCCCGCCGTTGATGATGTGCGTGTTTTCAAGATTTCAGGTCCTAAGTTTTTGAAGCTTAATCGGGGTACATGGCATGCTGGACCCTTGTTTCTTGAAAAGACAATGGATTTCTATAATCTGGAACTCAGCAATACAAATGTGAGCACTTCTTATTTTTTTCTTTCATTAATTTTTCGTTATTGTTGATGGTTATAAATGATTTAGCATTATGAAAAATATTTTTATCCTGCCTCTGTATGATAGAAGATCTAAAGGTTTGTAAATGGAAATCTGACTTGTTTTTCCTTTCTATATACTTTATTAAACCTTAGAGAAAGGAGGCAAAGCTTAAATCAATAGTCTTATTGTATTACTTTTTATCTTATTTTTGTCAATTATACTTGGGAAGCTTGATTTGCTGGGGCAACCATTCTGTTGAAAGGCTTTCTATTTCCTATAGGAAACAAGATAGAAAACAAAATATAAACTTCAATTATACAAAAATTGGGATAGGGTCAAAAAATTAAGGCATCAACTTGCTTATAGAAAGATAAAAATGAACCGAAAAGATGCACAAGAATATGTAGGGGATTGTACTGTATCTTTGATAATCAGTTCGGTGTTCCAGGTGTCATCTTGGTATTGGATCTTGTCCTGTGTCACTTTGCTTTCTATTTTTGCTTTGTTTGAACTTGAAATCATGGACTTGAGATTTACATCTGATTTACATTTTTTCGCCAAAAAACTCCTCAAGATTCTACTTCACCAATAAAATGCAATTTGCCTAGGTGAAGTTGATTTTTGGCTTAGTTGTAGTGCTTTAGACGGATTCGAGCCTAACTATGCTTTTAAATTAATGAAGAGCATTTAAGTTCCTTTTTGATTGTGTCCTAAACCCAAATCTGTTTTTTTTCCTTAAGGGTCTTTTATTGTTATCTATTTATCAAACGGGTATATGCATGCCCCTGTATGTCTGTCTGGAATGTTGAAAATCTTACAAGAAGTTGTTCTGATAGAATTATATGCCATCTTATTATTCCAGTGCTTGCCATTGTAACCTTTGTGATTCATAATCTCATTGATCAATTAGGATATGATCATCCTCAAGAGTCATATAATGTGTATTTTTGTTTCATCTCACTATTTTGGATGTTGGACGATGATGCACCTTTGTTTTTTATGTGCAGGTGGTGGATCATACGACGCATGATTTTATCAAGAAGAATAAAGTTGTTTTTTCATTCGAAGAGTAAGAATTTTCTCCTTTGGGCTGATTTTACCTGCTTGTAAGACACAGAGGGAGCTTAGAGAAAAGTTTTTCCTACCTGTTCAGTTGTTTTCAGTAGGGATAATTACTAAAACTACTATGAGGTTTAGCATAATTATAGAAAAACTTAATTATATTTCAAAATTATAAATATCCTCTTGACACTTGTTTTATGTTAGGTAAATACAATCCTCAAAAGGGTTGTTTGTAACGGGTATTTGTAATTCTGAAAGATATTTGGAGTTTTTTATAATTAGGCATAACTTCAGGAAAAGTTTTTGTAATTATCCTTTTCTATCTCACGTGAGTGGAGAGGTGCTAAAGGTTAGTTTCGTGCTATGTAAAAATGTTATCTATCGCGATGATATACGAATGTGTATGTACCATAAGTGTTTGTCATTTTCTACCTGCTTAATGCTAGATACAAATTGATTCTTGTTCTAAAGAAATAAAATTTGTCAAACTGAAGAAATCGATGAGACAAACTCCAGCTTCGTCATGGAATGGTACAACGTAATCACAGATTGTTTACACGTAAATGTAACAATATGCATACTATTACTTCATGGTGCTACAACCTTCTCTTTTTTTTTTTTTTATATATATATTTTCAACGTGACAACTTCAGATTTCAATTCTGACAAGAGCAAGAAGAAAGGGTCACTTGTTCCAAGTATTTGCTATACCATTTGAGCAAAAACTTATGTTTGGTACAAATACTGAATTTCAAACAATCGTAAAAGGCGCAAAATTTGGCTGCTTGCTCAACCACCTTCACTGCAGATTGGATTGCTGCAAAATGAATTAAAATTGTCAGCCTGGTGAAACTTATATTTGCGACACCAAGTACAGTTTTTTATTTGACTGCATTTTCAAAATAGTAGGTGTTTTTTCAAGTTTATACTGCAAAAATAATGAACATATATCAAAGTGATTAAAATTGTCAACTATTTTAAATCACATATGGACGAACAGAACAAGACTTGCAATACCATCCAAGCAAAGTTTACAGCTTAAACACGCACAACTGTTAGCAAGATGTCAGTTATAGACTAAAGTTGCATTTGGACAGAAGGATTTGGATTTGAGTGAAGGATTTCACATAATATGGATTTGAAATTCACGTTGATGACTCAAAATAGCTGAGAATAGATAGCCCAATGATTTGAAATCCACAGTATCCCAACTAGTTCAATGAATTTGTTATGATGGATTTGAAGTCCGGCATTATGTAGTTAGCAAGCTTAACGGCACAACAGCAAAGCAGCACAAAGCTTGGAAGTTATTTCTTGTTTCATCATTGCTTATAAGGCCATTCATTGTATTTTTACTCTCCAATGTGGCATAACATGTACTTAAGGTTGCATTTGGATTGAAGAATTTGGATTTGATGAGAGGACTTGAGAAATGACTCGATATAAGGTAAGTTTGAAATTCACTGCATTACTCAAGAAATAGCTTAAACTATGGGCTTAATAAGTATCTGAAGTCCATTGTACAATGAACTTATCCAAAAAAACTCAATAGATTTGCTATTATGAATCTTCAAACCAAATGAAGCTTAAGGGTACAAAGACAAAATTCACAGTTGCAGTGAAAAGCTACACCACTAGAAATGGAATTTGCAAATTTTTAAACAAAGCTGCTCTTCTCAACAAAGATCACATGAACACGCATGATTCACTATTATATCGTCCAGATCGAAATCAGAGAAATAAGCGAGGACAGTGAAACATCGTGAAACATGAATACAACACGATCAGATGGTCCAATTTTGTAATAGATTGTATAATGAGAATCATGATATCTTTCTTACCAATTATCAAGCCTGATAAACATCAGGAAGCTGGAGGCCTACGCTTGCAGCAGATTTTCCGAGTACTTTTTTCATCTCCTCAGATCTATCCACCGCGATATTGTATGAGAACAGCAAGTCCTGTTACATCAACCATAATATACTAAGTTCGCTCGCTCTGATATGAAATACCACCTAAATCTTGCATGATCAATCTAATGCTTGATAAAATAAAGTTGAATCTTTCCTAGAGAGTGTTTGCAACACTGAAAAAAATGTGATTCTCAACTTTTAGCTGGAAAAAATCACATTTTAGTGTTTGCAAATGCCAGCTTCTGCTTCATTTAATTAGAATTAGAAAGCAGGGGAAGAGATGCTTTATATTTTTTATTCTGCTTCTAGTTTGAATTTTACACACAAATAAAGCAATTTTACAACTTCTTTACCAAACACTCTCTGTTTAACTTAATCAATTCTCAGCTACAACTTGAAAACGCAACCAACTTTTGATTCTTAATTACTTGCCGCTTTTGCAGCAATAAATCACTTCCTCCAAAAGCAGAAGTGTTTGCAAACACTCCCCTAGTACCACACCAACTAACCTAAAAGCCACTGCAGTGGCAGGAGAGACTCTAATTATTTTTTGAAAACATACATAGTAGATAAGGATACACATATAATACATGTAGTTTCTAGCATTTACAAAATTCATGATAGAAAGTACGCGCAAATAAACTCTTGGCATAAAAGACAGTCGCATATTCAAGTTCCAGCTCAGAGGGCCCCACAGAAGCACGAGCGAAATTCAACTCAACTTAACACATCACCTCTGCGAGGATGTCCATCAGGCTGTTAATCAAAATGTTTAGGCTGAAAATGGAGCACAATATATGAGACGGACGCCCATGATCCGAGAGTTCACGCTTCTATTTTCATTTTTTTAAGATACTTGCTAGAAAAAAATAGATAATGCACTACCATAGTAACAGAGATTATTCCGAGTTTAGTGTTCAGGTTTCATTAACCCATTTTGCTGAAGGAATGGGCTACAAAAGAAATCCTTAAAGAAGCAGCATGTTGTTCTTAAAAATTTTAAAATTTCTAGCTGTAACGTGTCGACTGGTGGCCTGACAGGTTTTACTTCTCAGCATTACAGCTATCTCTCCAACAAAAGTGAAACACTAAAGCTTAAGATAACACATTAAACTTTGAGATTAACATTAGCTACCCGAAACCAAGCGACAAAATGGATTCTTTTTATTCTGAAAATGTAGAGGTCACTAGAAAAATCAGAGCTGTGACAGCTCCCAGGCAAGAAAGAACGTGGTAATAAGGTGCAGTCCACATATGACAGACGAAAGGTCCATGAAAAATACCAGAAAAAGGTAATAATCTATAATAATTTAGAGCTACACCATCATCAGAAATTTTGAAAACTGATGCAGCTATATATACTTTTTTCATAGGCAGTAACTACGATAGTGCTTGTAGTCCCATCAACAAACAATCACAAGAAAATCAGCCTCAAGTTCTTGAACAGATTTCACAGGGCTTTAAATAAATCACTTATTCCTTTATCTCGGTACGGAAAAATAAACACAGGAGAGGCATCTCAAATACTGTAGTTTCTCATATGTTTAAGCACTGACTCTAGCTTAAGAACTCTTCAAACATGAACAGTGAAAATGGAGCATTAGGGATGTTATAATATCCAAGAAAAGGAAATTTGTCTTGTGGAGAATGTTAGAAGAGCATATGTTCTTGGAAATTATGTCTTGTGAAAACAATTGAGACGAAACCAGATTCAGTGAAGGTACGGGCGTCGGGGTAAAATGCAGCCAGCTAACTTCTGAAAAATTCAAGGAAGAGTTCTTCATTTTAACAACTTAGTCTACATAGCATAAGTAAGAAACAAGGGCACTTCACCTATCCAGCTCACCCCAGGGAATCTGTTTCAGACTGAGACCACACATCCCCTCTTTAGCGAGAGAGATGAATGATTATGTCATAAGATTTTATCTTTTTTTGAACAAGATCCTGGGACTGGTGGGAATCAATCCCAGGCAAATGGATTATGTCATAAGATGAGATATCCTGATATAGCATATTATGCATAAAAATTAGTCTACTATGTCTTTAACACAAGTATGAATATAAAATGCAGTAATGAACAAAAAAACAACGGAAAAGTTCCTACTGAATGCTATTAGTAAAAGGAGGCATTACAACACCTTCTGCATCAAGTTGTGTCCTTATATATATCCTATTTAAGCCCCATTGAGCCTATTGTCAAAATGCATCAATAGCAGCATTAGCAAACCACCACAAGTGGTATATTACTCGAGCAACTGGAGCAAATATTAATCATCAAGCCTGAAATGGTGATATTTTTCCCACTCTGAATACTTCGCTTTTTTTTTTCTCAGGATTAAAATGGTAGATTAGGTCTCTGTTGGGTTCTGATTTATCATATGAGCTTAGGGAGTGTTTGAAAAAAAAATATTAATTTTTTATATTCTCAGCTTCTAGGTGGAAAAAACAGTAGAAGCTGATCACTTTTTTTCAGAGTTTGCAAACACTCCCTTAATCAGAAAGATAATTCAGTAAACATCACAAAAACCATTTAGTGAGTACTCTTAAGATCAGAGCCAAGAGAGTTAGTGTCTGAAACCTACAAACATCAAACTGAATCCATCCAAATATATGCCAAATACTGAAGAAACACATAATATTAACTCTAACAAGCAGGCCCTTTGCTAAAATGTCTCTTTTTTTCTCATGTAGATAAAAAGTAAGATACTATCACCATGTAGAGCAGAATAATAGCATCGAAATACTAAAACCGCTATTTTAAAAATCAGAACAGATAAATTTTTTTTTAAGAAAATATTAATAATGTGGTAATGAAAAATAGAGCACCTTATGATGGTGGACGCTGTTAAGGTAGAAAGTGTAAGCATGGGCAAGCTTCAAATTTTGTGGGTCTTGAGAGTTTATATTCTTTCTGAATTCTTGCTTGATGAAATCTGAAAAATGGGATTTGTGTTCTTCTTTTCCAATGTGTTTCCTCACTGATTTCAGAAGGCACCGGTAAACCCCCTTTGCTGTTGTATTTGCACCTTGAAATGATGAACCCATTTCCGTTTTTCCAATTATTATTCCTTTTTTCCCTTATCGAATTTCGTATGCAGAGAGAAATGTGAAATTTTCTGATTTTCTCCAATGGCCGTTCGAGGGGGACTGGGGAGTGGGGAGAGGCAGGAATGAGAGCTTTGATAGATTATAGAAGTCCATGGAAAATTTTGTTACCAGGACTCGGGCTGGGCTTTAACATTTCAATTTTTATAGGCCCATCAAGGAAGTTTTTGCCCAATCAGGTTCTGCTGATGATGATTAAATTATACTTCCTTTTGTAATTATTATACAATGTAAGAAAGACATCAATCACACAGCATGTACAATTATATCATAGCAAATCTGATTTAAATAAGAAACTTTAGTGTTGAGATGAACGATTTTTTTGCTAATAGGAAAATAATATTTTTTTGTAGCATATTGGTTTTAATTTCCATATTGATTATTGTAATTTATTATCCTAAATTTGATTTTACAGTTTTGTTTGGCTAATTTAAATTTATCATCCTAAGTAGTATGTTGATTTTTCATAAGAATGTATCATGATACTGCCAAGAATTTCGAAGGAAAAAACAAGTACCCTTCAAGGAAGATATATTTTCCAAAAAAACAAGGAGAAAAACTGAAACATGGGCTATATTAATATAGTGACTCAACTCGGACCCAGGCTGATACTAGGAGACTCGACAAAATTGGCCCAAGACAGAGGTATGGACTAGGTAGCCCATGCGAATTGTCACTTCCTGCGTGAAACCTGGCAGGGGCTTTTCCACGGGCCCATCAGTTCAGTTGACAAATTTAGAGTTTAGGTACAATGTTATTTCTATATTCTTGGGTCCTGTATTTATTTTATGAAGGAAAAGGAACAATTCAGGCGGCGATTGGATATGAAGTAAATTTCATTTTCGTTCCGCTGAAGAATTCTTTCCGACCAATTATGTGTTTGTTTATAAAAAATTTCATTTTTCTTATTTTTTCTCTCACCAATCATATCTGCACATTTTTTTCACAAAAAACTAATTATTATTACACATTCTCTTACAAATTTTACTATTTATTCACTCACGCATTTTTTATTATTATTTTACTATTTTTAAATCAAATCAACTTTCATCATTACTTTTTTATCCCACATCCAATCACACTCTCAAAATTTATTTTTTTTCTTCTAATTTTTTTTACCACTATTCTCTAACGAAATGAAAATTTTTAAAATGAAAGTATATTCAATCGCGCCTGCATTTTACTTTTCACTTTCTAAGGAAAATGAGAAATTTTTTGAGAACAAAGCTTTATAAATCTCACTAATGCCACGAATTGATATATATATATATATATATATATATATATATATATATATATATAGGGATTGGTTCAAATGAGACCAAACCCTTTAGGTGAGACCCTAGAGATATATCGTGGCCATTGGATCTAAACGAATAATGGTCAAGATTTTTCCTCTTATTTTTAGTAGGCTCCGGATTTATTGGAAGGATTAATGGTAATTTGGCATTTTTGAAATTAATAAATTCTTACCATATCTCTCTCTCCCGCGATTTAAGGTATTAGTTACATTTTCAAAACACATGCCTATTCATTTTTCTTTCTCAATCCATTTCACATCTCTGTTCAGTTCTAACTATACACAATAACAAAACTATAAATGCAATATTCCTATTCTAAATAAGCACACTATTAAAATTTAATGTAATACACATTGTTCATACTAAATATGAAAATTTGGAACACTATATATGTTAAACATAAATATGCAGTATGCAGGGTATAAGTTATAAGACCAATGCCTAATGTATTTTAATTTTTTACTTGTTTTGTTATAAGTATACACAATAACAAACCTATATATACAATACTCCTATTGTAAATAAGCACACTATTAAAATTTAATGTAATATACTTTGTTCATACTAAATATGAAAATTTGGAACACTATATATGTTAAACATAAATATGCAGTATGCATGGTATAAATCATAAGGACATATGCCTAATGTATTTCAATATTTTCTTGGTTTGTTCTAAGTATACACAATAACAATCCTATATATACAATATTCCTATTCTAAATAAGCACACTATTAAAATTTTAATGTAATACACTTTGTTCATACTAAATATGCAAATTTGGAACACTATATATGCACTACACAAGTACGTAATATGTATGGTATAAATCATAAGGACCAATGCCTAATGTATTTCAATATTTTCTTGTTTTGTTTTAAGTATACACAATAACAAAATTATATATGTAATATTCATATTCTAAATAACACACTATTAAAATTTAATGTAATACACTTTGTTCATACTAAATATGCAAATTTGGAACACTATATATGCAGAACATAAATATGCAGTATCCAGGGTATAAATTATGCAGTATGTTGAAGAAGGAGAGAGGATGGTTGACAGCGTGACTGAGGGAACATGATCAATAACAGATCACGTCCCTAATTTGTAGGAAGCGGTTATTTTGGGATTTTCATCTATCCCTATTTTACCCCTACAAGTGTATATTTTCCTTCCAATAGCTGCATATATTTGGTGTATCTTGGCCATCGATTTTTTTTTATGGTGTAGATCTGTCCCTACGGTCTCACCTAGGAGGGTGGTTTCACATGATCTCCTCCATATATATATATATATATATATATATATATAGGGGAGAATGCAATGAGATCACATATTATAGTTAGACAATGTTGACTCATCTCAACCCTCATTTATCTATATCAGTGGCTAAGATAAATAGGGGTTAAAATTACATTTAACATTTAATTAAGGCAAAATAAGGGTATAATTATCAAAACAAACATGTGGAGCACCATCCAAATATGTAATCAGTTATTAGGAGAGAGAAAATCACGTGGGGGAGAGAAAATCGCGAGAAAATCGCGATGGAGAGAGAAAATCACGCATAGGCTCTGCCATGCTGTTTGTTGTACACTTATCATATATTTGTTGTATACTTAACACTATTTTACTGTGTGTTTAACATAATTTTACTGCATATTAAAATGGTCAAACAAAAACATGTGGGGACCGTGAATCAAGGAATCACTTATAGAGAGAGATAACCACGCTCATTAACATGTGGAGACCGTGGGTTAAGTAAATCAATATAGAGAGAGAAAATCACGTTCATTATTGTACTGTATATTTAACATATATTTAATGTATATTTAACACTACTATGATGTATATTTAACATATTTGTACTGCATATTACAATTGTCAAACAAAAATATAAGTGTACAACAAAACACATATAAGTATACAGCAAAACACGTATAAGCATACATCAAAAAACATAAGTATACATCAATATAAATACATACATAGAAAATTAACTACTTATACATCAAAACACATCTAAGTATACATCGAAAAACATATAAGTGTACATTAATCCTAACTGCCTCCTCGTAGGCCCCCGATTTCTCCACGTCAGTATCGTCTTCTTCACCAATCCTCCAATCCTGTCCTTTATTCTGAAACCCCCTCCATACGACAGCCTCGATCGCGCCGCGGCTAAAATTTCCAGTCCTTCAGGTTGGATTGATTTTCTTGGATTTCTTTTACTGTTATCCAGTGGGAAATTGATGGAAAAATGGTTGTTTCGTACACAAATGGTGATATTGAAATCAGGGAGGTTTGGAGTCACAATCTTGGCGAAGAGTTTGATTTAATTCATGGTATTGTTGACACTCACCCTTACATTGCTATGGACACTGAGTTTCCTGGCGTTGTTGTTGCGCTCTTAAGATGGAGTGGCATTGACTTGGAGAAAAATAATGCGGAGGGTGTCGATGTGAGACACTTCGCTGAGCTAATGATGCCATCTGGAACTCTGTCGAATGATAGTGTTCATTGGGTGACGTTTCACGGTGGGTATGATGTATTTACAAACTAAAATGACCGATTTGTCCTTTTCAGATTTAAAATAAATTAAAAATATTTATTAAATTGGATAAATCTCAACCATCTAAAATTACATATTTGTGGACAGGATTAGTCCACACTGTCTCACTCTAATTATGTGGTCTCATTTGATCCAATCCCTATATATATATATATATATATCAATAAATACACCTCATATACAGATATACATATTCTTTTTCTAATTATCTTTTTTGTTTTAACCATACTGTTAAAACAAATTTTACTTTTTTGTAACTATGACTAATGATCAAAACATTCATTGATGAGATCCAATATCGTAAGAAGTGGCTCCTGATTTGCGTAAATATCAATATTTCACCTAGAGTTGGTCAAAACCAGCTCATGAAAAGCTAGACTAAGCAATAATTTCATGGGCCCAAAATGGGCCGGACATATTTGGCCTGAAATATTGGTCCGATTGGCCCAACGTAATTTTTAAGTGTATTTTTAAATGTGGGTCAGATTGGGTTCCAAAATGTGACTCGGCCGAAAGTTTACCCGATCTAATTTTTTCCTCTGGCCCGATAGGCCAGCACCGGGCCTACCCGGCCAGCCCATTGTGCACCGAGTGAATGGATGAATATATTGTTGGGTAAATTATGGTGAAAGGTTTACGTTTTTTTTTAAAATGGTTGGGATAGTGTATGAGAACTAAGTCGAGGCTGCCACTTAGATTGGTCTCCTCCAAAGACGAAAACGCCCGTATACTAGTGCTTACGATTCCGGGCCGCCTCTAAGATACAACGACTTTACGATTCGTTAGCGAACACCAAAACCGGAACAAATAACAACAAGTTGTTCTTGACTTTCAAGCTTTTGAAGGAGGGAAAATACAATATGCAAAATGCGGTATTCGGTCTTTTATGTTATCTGATTATTTTTGTATGTTTTTCAGTCACTAGGGATCGACTATTATAGGCCTTAGACGCCCAGATGGAAAAGAACATGTCTTTTGGCTCGAAAAGACACCTTTGCATCAAGCACGCACTGCTTTTTGCGCAGGGGAGCACGACCTGACGCACGACCGTGTTTTACCCATGCGTGCGGCGCAACACTTGACACCCAAAGACGACCCAGGCCGCACGGCGTGCTCCCCCGTCGCGTGTAGGCGCGGACTCTCGGCGAGTAGCACGACCCGACCGCACGGCCGTGCTCCCCTGCCCGTCTTGTGGCCGAAACATTTCCCATTGAACCCTTTTATTACAAAAATTAATTAAATATTTAATTTTTTAAAGGTTTTTGGTCCAAAAAGAATAAGGGCCCAAGCCCAGGCCCACGCCCGCCACCCGGCCGAGCCGGCCGGCTGCGGCGGCGGCGCCGCTGGCAGCGTGTGTGCTTTGACCAAACCCACAAGCATGTAGGTCCTCTCCCCTTTAAAAACTTGGGTGCCCCCAAGGGCCCAAACCCATTTGTCCAACTTAGGATAAATAAAGTGTGCAACTTTACCTCATTTTTCCTATGTGGGATGGAGCATCTCTCCTCCCCCACTTTTCCATTTTCCATACCATTTATTTGTATTAAGTGGCTAACTTCTAGCATTAATTTCCCATTCACCCGGAATCGGTTTTGAGAAATTCCAAATGCTATTCTCATCTACTCTCTTATTAGAATTTTTACAAATAATTTAATTCCATTTGTCACAAATGGAAACCACTTAATTAATTGGTCAAAATCGGGCCAACACCCAATTTCTCAAAGACCAATTCCAACAATCCCCCACATGAATGAAATTAATGCATGCGTGAATGCAGATTCGCTTGAAAGTCTCGGCGAATCGTTATTGCATCAGGATAGGTAGCTTGTGGCCTTGAACCTTCCTTAGTAAAATACTATCGGATTTACTAGCCGCTTAGTGACGCGATGTCTTGAACTAACTACTCACCGTTTGTGTAAACCAAGACAACAAGATTTACACAATAACAATTCTAACACTTGTTGTTCTCACGTTGTGTCCATTTCTACTGGACCATATCTTAGATTCATAAGTGTTTCATTTGAAGCGCCATTACTTCTCACTTATATAGGTGATCTCCTATTGAAGAGTATCCTGCAATACTCCACCTTTCGGTATAGGAATCATTAAAAGTCTTAAACTTAACCTCACCACATTCAACAGGTTTGCATACACTTGGATGTATCGAGAATGAGCTAACACATTTTCCAAGTGTTCACCAACATTCATAACTTAGTTGTCCCATTGAACCAAGTCTTGGGATCTCCAATTCACAAGGTTGGGTTACCGCTATGAACATTCTTTAAGTTGTGGATTTTAAACCCATTCCCCTTAACAGTTAATACAGTTGATCTCGATTTATGCCTTTCGTAAGCGGATCCGCTAGGTTTTCCTTTGACTTCATGTAGTCAACCGAAATAACCCTATTTCTAAATCAACTGTTTATTGGTATTATGTCTACGACAAAAACATCTAGACTTACTTCTTTCCTTTCCGAGAAAGGATACCTTTAATAAATACAACATATCTTGATTTAATGATAGTACCATCATTTATATCATAAATGCTGAATTTATTTCTTTCGGTGCTTTTACTTTTTCCAAAACACCCCCACATTCCAAGGCAATCTCCTTTATGTGGGTTGCTTAAAAAGTAAAGCTTCCCTTTCAACTTCTGATATCTTGTTTAACACAAGATCATCCAGAATTTTTATTTTATTTTGTTAGAACATTGTCCCGACAGTCCAGTTAGAATCTCGTTCTACCAGATTTCAGATCCTAGTTCCAACATCTCCATCTTTTACAAAGTGTGTAACCTTTGATGTTATCACATCTTTAGTAAGACTTCAGATTTAACTTGTTACGGTGTCTGCCTTTAGTGTTACAACACTTTCGACTACACCTCATGCAAATGTGGTTTCGGTGTTTACAACACTTTTGGCAACACCTTCTGTTATATTTAAAAATGCAACAGAAACTCCACTGGTGTTCCACAAAGTATGATCATACCCCCACATTTGCCAATTTCCATTCTGAATCCCGGTTTTCTTCCTCAATCCAAAGCCGAACTATCAAATCCTCAAGCCCCATTTCCTTACGTTTGTGCTTGAGGTAGTTCTTAAAATCTTTCCATGAAGGCGGCAATTATTCGATAATCGCAGCCACTTGGAATGACTCACTCAGAATCATCCCTTCGGACACTAAGTCGTGAAGTATGATATGTATTTCTTGTACTTGGCTAATCACCGCCTCTTGTCAAACCATCTTATAATCCGAGAAATTTACCGACTACAAATTTCTTTGCACCTTATCTTCTCGCTTTATACTTTTTCTCCAAAGAGTCCCACAATTCTTTGGGCGTTTTGAATGAACTATGAGGCGTTGTACAAGGTATCGCTAGTCCGCTCAAAATATAATTCCGATAAAAGAAATCACCGTTATGCCAAGCATCCACGGCGATTCTCCGCTCATTGTCGGATTCTTCATCACTAACGGCAGGGGGTTCCTCCTTCACGAAACGAGACAAACCCCAAGGTTGTTACGTAGAACTGCATCTTTTGTTGACATCTCTTGAAGTCAGCACCGGAGAACTTCGCCGATTTCTCGCCATGAGCAGGAGCAGCAACCTTCGAAACTGGAGTGAACGATCCTGGAGCCATTGTCTTCAACAAAACAAAAACGTTTTCGCCTTGCGATTGTTTGGTAAATTATGGTGAAAGGTTTCTGCTTTTTCGAGAAAATGGCCGATAGTGTATGGCTTAAGTCAAGGCCGACTGGATTCTGTCTCCGCAAGACGAAAACGCCCGTATACTAGTGCTTACGGCCCGACGCCGCCTCTAAGATACAACGACTTTACAGATTACAGCGAAGACAACAAAATCGAATAACAAAACAACAACAAGTTGTTCTTGACTTTCAAGCTTTTGAAGGAGGGAAAATACAATATGCAAAATGCAGTGATCGGTTTTTTATGTTATCTCGATTATTTTCGTATGTTTTTCAGTCACCAGGGATCGACTATTATAGGCCTTAGACGCCCCGTATGGAAAGAACATGTCTTTTGGCTCGAAAAGACACCTTTGTATCAATGCACGCACCTGCGCGCATGGGAGCACGACCACGCACGGCCGTGCTCTTACCCGTGCGTGCGGGCGCGCAACACTTCTAAGACCAAAGACGACCCAGGCACGCACACGCGTTTAAATCTATTTAATTAATTACAAAAATTAATTAAATATTTAATTTTTTAAAGGTTTTTGGTCCAAAAGAATAAGGGCCTTGAAGTCCAAGCCCAGGCCCGCGATCCGCCGCCGCCGAGCCGGCCACGGCCGCGGCGCGCAAGGCCGGCCAGCTGCTGACCAAACCCACAAGCATGTAGGTCCTCTCCCTTTAAAATTTGGGTGCCCCAAGGGCCCAAACCCATTTGTCCAACTTAGATAAATAAAGTGTGCAACTTTACCTCCTTTTTCCTATGTGGGATGAAGCATCTCTCCTCCCCCACTTTTCTATTTTCCATACCATTTATTTGTATTAAGTGGCTAACTTCTAGCATTAATTTCTCATTTACCCGGAATCGGTTTTGAGAAATTCCAAATGCTATTCTCATCTACTCTCTTAGTAGAATTTTTACAAATAATTTAATTTCATTTGTCACAAATGGAAACCACTTAATTAATTGGTCAAAATCGGGTCAACACCCAATTTCTCAAAGACCAATTCCAACATATATACATGTTGAAAAATAATCCCAGAAAAAAAACGGATGTTGGACATAGTAAATTTACACCGACTGCAAAATTTATTGGACTCTTGAACACCAAATGGTCCTAAATGTCGAAATAATTGTGCTGAAAATTCTTGTACTCATATTGTTCCATGAGGCACACAAATAAATGTACTGAAGTTTCATGCAATTGGACTAGAAATCTTATACTAAAATTGTGTATGCATAAAAAATGTGGAAATAATTGTAATTGAATCATATTCTTAAAAAGATTAAGGATGGGACAATTTGTTGTATATATTTCTCGAAGTGGGTGATGGAGTATATTTATGAAAACGAAAATCAAATTTTGTATAGGCTAGACACATCTTAAAGTGTTTTCTTTAATGTATTAATTCTTCTCACTATGGTGTAAATGGTTCTCAAAGAATTAACCTCCAGGATACAAAGCCTATTTCACAAAAAATCCCAAGGTTACACTCCTTAGAATTTTTCAAGAGCATCAATCACAAGATGTAGTTATAAATAAATATAGTAGGAAGTTGAAAAGAAATAAAACTCGTAAGAAAACTAAGGCCTTGTTTGTTTATGTTTCCAATGGCCTCTTTCCAGTTTCCAACTATACATAAAAGTGGAATCATGTTTGTTCATAAAATTTCCAATGGAAATCATCATTTTCATTTTCTATTTTTCACATAAAACAACATTTCAAACTTATAATTTCTATTCTCAAACCTATACACTAACCTACATCACTCATCATTACTTATCAATCACTATTTTTATATTTTAACTCAATTATATATGTGGGACCCACCATTATCAACTTTATCTACTTAAAATATTACTATTTTTAAATTATAACAATCTAATGGGACCCACCAACTATAATCTTACAAATATAATATTATATATTCAAATTAAAATATTGAAATGGACCCCACCACTACCAACTTTTCAATTATTATATACACAAAATAATATTTCAAAACTACTCAAACCAAACACAATCTCATTTCTAACTCTACATAAAACACATTTCAATTCATTCATCCAAACACAATCCCAATTTTCACACGAAAACCAATAAATTCTCAAAATTCTATTTTCAATTCCAGAAACTGGAAATGGACCATGGAAACATAAACAAACAGGCCCTAAGGATTGGTTTTTCCATTATCTCAACTCTTTGCTTCCTTTGGAATAATTGGAAGTATATATAGACTTCCGACGGATGCAATCAAAAGTTGGAACTCTTCTGAAGTGAAGGAAGTTATTTATCCAATAGTCACATTAGTTCATTGCAACCCTTCTCAAAGGATGTCTTTATATGAAAAGACACACCTTTTCATCTTATTCATTAATCATATTAGGCACCAGTAATTTACTAATAATCATGTTTAAAGAAAAACAGAGGGAGCAAGAGAAAATACAGCTCTTGAAGGATAAAATAAATTTTGAAATATATTCATTCCCGCAGATTTTTTTTTTTTTTGGCTCTCAAAATTGTTTTTCAAAATGCATATGAGATTTAGAAATTGTAGATAACTTGCTAGGCCATGTTGTTCATGTCTAAATTGCACTACTAAGTTGATTGATATAATCAATATTTGCAGAAGTTGTTAATAATTTAAAAGTACTTTGCCTTTTGGCTTTATTACAAAGATTAACAATAAATCATCCTTGTGCCTGTGTTGCCAATTCATCATACTATATCCTATGAAAATATGACCTATATCATGTGTGATAGTGTGTTTCACTTGGGTGTAATCATGATTAGTACCCACCCACATGACCATGTGATGCATAACCATAAAAAAGAATGTCTTAATCTATATTTTCTTTGTTAGATAACTTGTGATTATCCTAGTCTTGGTAATGGTATATGGTGTGGGAATAGATTCTTTTACCACCAAAATGTTTGTGGGTTGAAGACATTGCCCATAGATATATTTCTTACACATAGTTTTGTCACTTAAGATACTTAGTACATGATCCTAAAAATAGAGAAATATCCCATAGATATGTTTCTTACACACGGTTTTGTCACTTAATGGTACTGGTTGATGATCCTATACATAGAGTAATAACCACATTTTAAAGGGGTTAATATGTTTCTGGTTCTTAGGGAGTGTTTGCCAACTTAAAAAAAAATGATCATCAATTTCTCGTCCATCAAGAATCTTAGAATCACTTTTTCTATTGTTTGCAGATACTCCCTTAGTCAATGTCTTGCGTGCCTCGTATGTGGTCGATAATAGTGATATACATGAATATTTTAGAAATGTTGACAATACATGCAATAAACAGATACTTATTTCCCAAAAAATAAAGTATATCATTGGTTTATTCCATACTACACCTAGAGGAGTAAACCAAGCGCATAATAACAATAAATTTATTATAAATGTGTAAAGATTTACACAAAATCACATAGTCCAGCATGAATTGTGTGCAGATCTATGATATATTAGATACTATACCTAATGCATTCCTCTAAAAGTAGCATTCACAGGACCGTATATCATCATTCAATTACCCGGTAAATGATACACTGAGTATAATAATATGAGAATATCGCCAACTCATAAATCTAGGAAAGATTTAGAATATGCCTACTTGGTGCCTGTTGACAGTTGTGTTATGAAGTGGTAGTACTTTACAACTCTATTATTTGTAGCATAGTCCAACTTTATAGTTAGTATTGTACCATTACCATGTTGCACTATGTTTGCCAACTAGGCACATCATAAATGGTTGAAGATTAAGGTATTAAGTCTTGAGCTTCAGTTTTATTTCAAAGAAAATAATTCAAATATTTTTAAAAATTATTATAAACCCTTTTATTTTACAAAATTGCACATATTGAGGGAGGTATTTGTAATACCTCAATTGGGTATTTGTAAATTTAAATGATAGCTGAATATTTTTATAATCAGATTAAACCTTATATAAGGAATGTGTGAAATTCAAAATTGTCTGTATTTGATATGAACTTTGTTTTATTAACATTTTTTTGTACCTAATTAGTTATTGATATCAATAGTCAACAGATGTACTTGAGACATTTGCTAGAAATATTGCAATTTTAGGGCGGTTAGAAGTTTTTTTGTCTCAAATTTTATTGTTTCTAGGTCATATGGTTGACAACTTTCCTTCTAATGTTGCCACAATTCTTGTATAATTTATATGAAAATACGACATTCAATTCCTCACTAATGCATAATATTATAATAAAAAAATTGAACTTTTACACGATTTGATGCTACCCAATTTGATTTCATTGCGAATTCAATAGTAGTCGAGTAGTTAAACTCTCTAGCCCATACCTCAAAACCAGAGGTCTGGAGTTTGATATTCGCCGTCCCTCCCCTCCCAAGATATTTACTCAAAAAAACTCAATTTTGTTAATTCCATTATATTATCAAAGATAATAATAAATGTTGAGTTCAATTAAGCCATGAAAAGCATCTCATAAAACATGAGAAGAATCATTACATGACAAATGTTACAATATTTCCTCTAGCTGAGACGCATCATGTGCAGGTTAGAGAAATAGATAATAATAATAATAACAATTGAATGAATTAGATTCCTAAAAATGTAAAAATAAAAAAATAAGAAAAAATGAAAAATAAAAAATTGGAAAGAAGAGCCACAGCAGATATGATAATAGTGTTGTTCTGAGCAGCCACCACTCTTCCATATTTGTTATTTTTTTGCATCTTTTGCCTTTTTTTTCTGCCTAATTGCTCCATTTTTAATTAAAAGCTTCTGTGCTGGCCAACTGCTGTACCTATTTATTCCACAGCCAGGCAAACTGTAACATGTAATATCAGTTCACAATATTCATCAAATATATACCATGTGAAATAATAATAAAATTCAATAAACAAAATAAAATTTTCATACTGAGTGGACACTATAAGAAAAAACCAGTTTACCTACAGAAAAATTTGTAGGTAAGTATTAAGAAAATTGTACCACTAGCTTGTAGCTCAAGTGGTATAACTAACCCTTTATAAGGGTGTTCACCAGGGTTCGAACCCTGTATCTTTCAGTTTCTTTAGAATTTATCTCCTCCCCTCCAACCAATACTCCCAACTTATTAAAAAAAAATATTAAAAAAATTGTAAAGTGTAGGTAAAACTGTTATAGTAAAATCATTGTAGGTAAAATATTTACCTACATAATCTAAAACTGTTGGTAAATGCCTACAGAAAATCTATCGGTAAATTGGAAAACTGTTAGTAATCCATCGGTATAATTTTGGGAAAAATAATATTTTCATTCTGTAGGTATTCTGTAGGTAACTGTAAAATTTAGTAACAAAATCATTTTTATCGGTAAATTTTGTCGGTAAATTATGTCGGTAAACTGAAATTCTCTTGTAGTGGAGTATAATAATTAATTTTTCGCAAGTAGCATATAAATTACTACTTGATATTTAATTTTTGTATTTAGCCTAGCTAACTGTTTTATCTGATGATTCCCATTAGCTATTCACATGGTCATGTTCACATGTTACTTTGGACCATGTGATTCAAAGATTCTTCTGTTTTACTTCTTTTTTTAATACATACACAATAAATAAAGATATCAAGCATGCTATTCGATCTATTTTTGTTTTATCGTAATGCGTGTAATGTAGAAAAATAGATATGATCTTATGATCTATATAATCATGTTAGAACAAACAATAAAAGAATGCATATTTTGGTACATTATCGTATAGCTCCTAGTAATACTAATTATTTTTTTTTTCTTGAAATAACACATAACAAACTAGGAAAGCAACAAACATTCTCAAGCATTAATCGAAACGTAGAACGAGGAAATAAAGATGAATTTGAAGAAGGGGAAAAAAAAGATTCGAATTTTTTTTGAGAAATTTGATTTAGCCATAATATATAAATGTGAATATATATATATATTTAATATTTCTCAATGGGGTCCTAAATGATGGGCTCAGAAAATCTTTTTCTGACTTTTCAAGTATGATGATATTAAATGACTGTATCTTTACCTGCATTAGGAGGGGCCATGGATGTGGGCTTGGACATGAGAGCCGGGACTGTGGGCATTGGGCCAGCTGCCGTTGGTGAGTACATGTGGGCCGGAAGGCCCATTGTCTGTGATTGGTGGAAATGGTATAGAGGGTACATTGGCATCAATGTGTTGGCACCCACCATAGCCTGCCCTGGGTACACTTGACCAAAATGCCCATTCATGTAGGACCCACCAGTGAAACCCAACTTCTGTTAAACCAGCTCATCATGTTATATTTCATCGATTAATTTTTTTATATACTAATAATATTATTTCTCCCGACAAATAATTATCAAGTGTATAAAAATCTCTGTTGTAAAAATTCCCGCCTAACCCGATTAATCCACGCCTAGGGCCTAACTCCCTCTTATCCGCCTATGATTTTTTTCCCGATTAGGCCCGCCTAATCCCGCCCAGGTCCCGTTTAATCCCGCCTAGCCTCCAGTCTGCCGCCTAGTGAGCGTCTAGCGCTTTTTACAATATTGATAAAAATTAACATATTAGTTTCAACCCATAAATTATGAATTTTGTAAGGCAAATGACAACCGTAAAAAAAGCAAAAAAAAAAAAAACATGTGACAACCATGAAACGACAGTTAAGTAGAAGATCTAATATGACAAATAATCACAACATATATGGTAAAAACTTATGTGGGATCCACAGCTCATACTCATAGGTAATTTTGGTTTTCAGAAACTCTTAAATCTCGTACCCATGAAAAAAACAAAATTTGAAAAAAGGGTGGAAAATTGTAATGTTTCCTTTCAAGAAAAAGGCCTTTAAGATACATTGAAAGTGACAACTACATAGATCTCCTCACGCAAAACACATTTCCACTCAATTAATCACATATGAATTATAATTATAACGATATTTTATATTGAGTTCTTGATTTAAAATTAAAAATAATCAAATGAGAAGGAAAAAAAATTGTTCAATTGCATAATATAATATTTTCCCATAATGAATTAGCACTTCATGTCCATTTTGCACTGATTTGACTTGTAACAACTCACAAATATGCAAACATAAATTTCATGCTTGATTGACTAATAACAAAATGGAATTTATGATTAATTTATGTACATATAACATGATCTAAATTTACCTGAAATTGTAATAATTTGAATTAAACATACATAAGTACTTACATGATTGTAATTCATGTCGGTTGTTGCAATGTAGGTAGGAGAGTAACCATAAAACGGAACAGCTTGATGGTGGTGGTGGCCATGGCCGTGGCCGTGGTGGTGGTGAAAGGGGGAGGCTGCAGCGGCAGGTGGTGTTCCGGCCGCCGGATAGTACCATTGCACGTGGTGATTCGGAGGTGGTGGTGTCGATGCTGCAGCTCTTGGTCCAACATTCACTCCTTCAAAATTGCAACAAAAATTATATTACATTTAGTACATTTAATTTTACAAAACACATGTATAAGATATTTTCTAAATATACACTTAAAATTAATCATATGCAACAGAGACTGAGATATGAATTGAATAATGGTCAAGTGATTAAGACTCATAAGCCCAAATCAGATGTAGGGGTCGATTCTCATCGCTTCTTTCATATGAGGATATGAAATAAAAAAAAAAATCATATACAACAAAGACGGATGCATGCATCCCACTGTAGGGGCATAATGTTTTTTTTTCACTATTTATTATTTATTTTTAAAAACTAGATATTAATTTTGCCAAAAAAAACACAAAGTGTGACCCCATTAATTGTTTTTGATGTAGATATTGTTATATTTATTTTATGCCCCTTGTAAAATTTTCCTGGATCGTTGCTGATCTACAATTATCATAATAATATAAGATGCAACATAAAATTGCTACAGTAGGGCGTGTTTTGTAGACCTCAGACATGTGTTTGTTCGATTCTTATCAGAATTTGTACTCAAAACACACACACAAAAAAAAAAACATAGTATTGCTAACTACACGCAAATTATAATAGAATATTTTGAATTGAAAAAAAAGAAAAAAAAAAACAATTACCTTGTTGAGGAGGGGGGTTGTTAGCCGCGGCGGTGGTGGAGGAAGACCTAGGACGGCGGGCACCAAGGGCGGCCAAATTGCAATTGGCACGACGGCCGTTGATGATCGGCGTGGGGTCCTCACAGGCCTTCTTAGCCGCATCGCCATCCTTAAAAGTAACCTATATATATACCGCACCACATATATCACATAAAATTTAAAAAAAATCGTTATTTAATTTTAACGTAAATATATTTTAAATTATTATACTTACGAAGCCATAGCCCTTGGATCGGCCGGTAAGCTTGTCGGAGATGATAACGGCTTCGAGAATTTCGCCGTACTTCTCGAAGTGATCTCTCATGGCTTCCTTCGGAGTCTCCCAGGCTAAGCCTCCGACAAACACTTTGGTCAGAGATGTGTCGCCCAAGTTTTGGACATTGGCGCCATTGTTGTTGCTGCTCATCATAGTCATTAATTAATTCTCTCGAAGAACTATTTTGATGTGTATGTATATTTGGGGGTAGTCGAAGAGGGGTTTGGAGGAGGAGAAAGTGGGGAATATATAAACTTCAATACGAGTAATATTATGTGGAGCATGGATCCTCTCCATTTAGGGGGTGTAAATTTCTTGTGCATTTGGAGAGAGAAAGACACATGTGCATCTATACACACACCTAACTTGAGCATGGATCCTCTCTATTTAGGGGGTGTAAATTTCCTGTGCATTTGGAGAGAGAAAGACACATGTGCATCCAGGGGCGTTTCCTCTTGTATGTGTGGGGGGGCTCTAGCCCCCCCAAACTTTCCAACTAAACCTTCATATATGTATATATTATTTAGTTAGCCCCCCCAAATTTGTGGTGTTGGAAAATTAAATTTGTAGTGGAATTTAGTAGTAGATTTAATGAGAAATCAATGGAACTTCTAAATTTAAGCTCTTATTTGGATCCTAATGACAATTGTAAGTCATTCAACATTGAAAGCATATGGAAACTATCGTTGAAGTTTTATCCTATAAGAGATATTACAGAGCAAGAACAAGGTCATTTGTAGTTCAAGTTGCGTCATTATGAGCTTGATATATCTATTCATCCGTTTTTCAAGGTATTCTTAAACTATTCCAAATATGTTAAAGATTAGTTGTCGTAGGAAAGTCTAAAGCTTATCATTTGGCCGATCAATTAATTCGCCTTGTATTAACTTTTCCAAGATCTAATATCCGCATCAACTACGTACAAAGAGAGCTTTTTTCAACAATAAAAAGAATCAAAATAAAACTTTGGAGCAAAATGGATGATGACTTTCTTTCAGATAACTTAGTTGTTTACATTGAGGACATATGCTATAATAACTCATTTTGAATCTATGAAAAATGCCGTGTGCAATTTTCTTATATTTAGAGAATGATCGTAAGTAATTTCTATGTTATTTCTTTTGGTTTGTACATGTGCATTACATCTCACTCTATTGTATTTTTGAATATTTGGTATAAATATAGTCGATATGCTTGCTTTTTTTTTCCCCATTCAGCCCCCCCAATGGAATTGGTTTAGCTCCGCCCTGTGTGCATCTATACACACATCTATACATACACATACATATATATAAGTGTATGTATAGATGCACATGTGTCTTTCTCTCTCCAAATGCACAAGAAATTTACACATCCTAAATGGAGAGGATCCATTTCCAAGTTTTAACCACTCAACTGTAATTCGTCTCATGATTAAACCAACTTTTAAGACTTAACCAAAAAGTTTAATTTCACAAAAAAATAAACAAATCTTGGATGAATTCCAAAATTTTTAATTGTGAATTGGGATCCACGTGCAATTACAACTCAAACATACGTCATAGTCAACACGAAGACAGCTAACAGCCGTACGACAAAACGACATCGGATTTGCACACAACACAACGTGAGGTGCTGTTGTGTACTAATTTCCGTAGTCATGCTACTCGTGACAACTACGTATGTACACATAAACATACTTCTTTTCATTCTCCGCCGGCATCTTTATTACTTTTTTCTTATAAAAAAACGAAGAGATAATTATAAATATTAATACGATCCCAACAAAAATTATAAATATTAATTTGAAGTTAGGTCTAATTAACAAAAATCTAATTTATATATTTTAAAACTGCAAATACTCCTCAAAGTGTTACAAACAATCCATTGATATTTGAATTTTTCAAACAAAATACATGTGTTGAAGGTGCAATTTGTAAAGGGAGGCGTTATTCACATATTCACACCCCCAAAATTTATAAACACACGTCTTCTAAATATACTCCCACCTACTTTTTATAACATAACTCATTTACTAAATACACCCCCATAATTTCCTATTTTACTCTTACATTATTTTGCCCCAAAATACACCACAAAATAATACATCACAAGGGGCGGCGACCGCAGAAGAAGTTCCGGCAATGAAGGAAGAGATAATATTTTTATTTAATTTTGAATGTAATATTTTACTTTAATTTTGCCTTTATAGTTGTATTAGTTCACCTAATTGTTGGATAATATTAGGTAAAATTGAATTTAGTTTAAATTAGGAAGTTAAATTTTATTTTTTTGGTTCTGTCAGGGTTTGGGGAAAAAGACCACGGATGTCACCATCGAGTTATTTTGATCGTGCCCTCATGCCTCATAGCACGATGATACGACCAATGCTGCAATGCGATCGTGCCAATTGTCGCACTGTAATTATTCATCGGTATTGGGTGCAAAGAAGCCTCTCCCATTATGACTCTAACTGGGAAATGATATTGATATATATATATATATTGATATATCTCCCTACAATATCCGTCCAATTTGGAAAAATCGTCCTTTCACATAGAAAGAATAATTTCTCTCCTAAAATTTATCTCTACGGTACGGTTTTATTCTTGGAGCATCACCAAAGTTCTCCAAGGGTTTACAGTGTGCAAATCTAAGTAAATAATTCTAGTAATTATTTACACCAACGATAAAGGCGGTTCGTGATCTTGTTCGTGGTTCAACCAATCTACGAGATTTGTTCGTTGTTCGGGGTTCAATCAAAAGAAGGCTTGTAGATGGCTTAATCATGGATCAAAAGGAGGTTTGTAGACGGGCTCAATCTTGGCTATATGGATTGACAGTTCTGTTGCAAACATGTATACGCGATCCACACTTTATGTGCAAATATTTGATTTAGACACCGACTCATATTTGCTAACAGTGGTATCAGAGCTATTAGGGCTCGATCTTAATTTTATTATTTCCCCTATATTTTATAACTTCCCCTATATTTTAATATGAAATATGAGTTAAAACTTCAAATTAAAATATAATATTATTATTAGAACCCCTATTAAAATCTATGATCTGCAATGGATCCGGATGTTACCAGGAGAGAGACAGTAAAACCTTTCCATCGAGAGAGAGAGAGAGAGAGAGAGAGAGAGAGAGAGAGAGAGAGAGAACATAGAGAGCACATTGAATTGAAATTTGATGTTGGCCTCAACCCAAAGTCCATCTGTCTCCCTTCTATCCCTCTCCTTTATTATATTCCCATATATGCTTACACACACATAATAGAGCATGGATCATCTCCATTTAGGGGGTGTAAATTTCTTGTGCATTTGGAGAGAGAAAGACACATGTGCATCTATACACACACCTATACATACACATACATATATATAAGTGTATGTATAAATTTGATGTTTGATTCCCTCCAATCAAGTTCCCATGTACTCAAAAAAAAAAAAAAAAAAAAAAACTGGTTCGATCACATTGTTACTCATGTTAAATAATTCTGGTTATATTCCAAAGTTTTGAATAAAGGTAATACTTATAGAATTTAGTGGTTTAGGAGATTAATCAAGTGATATATAATTTTCATCGATAAAATTTTGATCAAGTTAAAAATGTGATGAAAAAAGATTGTCGAAAAATTTGTAGTGGTTGTTTTTATTACATTGAGATAAGAGCTTGTGAGAATGATAAAAACGTAATAGAAAATCAAAATTAGTATTATTGCTGAAGATTATATAACATTATGTGTAGCGTTAAGAAGTTAGAAACACAAAACACAAAATTTTGTTAAACATAATCAAGAACAAAAAAGAAAAATAAAATAAAAATAAAATAACTGTAGCTTATGGCATTACATATTTCAGAGAAACGGAGTATTATATGGTGGGTTAGTCCACATGAGAGACCACTGTTGGATTGTGGGCCGGAGTGAGTGGGTCAGCCCATTAACTTGAATCACCTTGGATATGATGGGCTGAGTGCCTTCTCCGTAGGCCTTCAATGCTCAATACTATATGATTTTATTAAAACATTACTTTCTCAATACTATATGATTTGGATTAGAGTATTTATCCTTTTATTAATCATTAAAATAGCTTTAAAAATTTCAATCAATTTATGTTGTCTTGTATTCATGCAAATAATTATGGTACTGATCAACAATACCAACAAAACATATTATACATATATCTACATAAATAAATAAGTAAACAAACTTATAAATATATATATATATATAAGAAAAAATGAAGGGTTTTGAGAAAAAAATTAAAAAGAAGGTAAAATTGCAGGGAATAGGTGCAAATGGGCACGTGAGAATGATGAGGTGCACAGAACAATATGCTCCCATGCTCTGTCCTCTCGAAAATATAACGTGGCCAGCTGTATGCCAAATAAGGGCATTTTTGCCAACAGATAAAGTTGGGTTTGACCGTTGACCACAAATTTATAATTAACAAAAATGAATAAAAAAAATAAGGAAATAAATCTGGTTTGGGAAGCACTGTCTGAAGAAGAAGGGGTTATGCAGATGATAATAGTGGTGCTAGCTGGAAACCCTCATGCTCTGAGTTGGCAAAGTGGGGATGAGGTTATTTTTGTAATTTCACATCTTATTCAACCTTGTGGTATAAGCTTTTCACCATCTTGGTGAATTTTTGGCAATTTTTGTAATTGTTTAATTTGATTTAAATAAGATAATATACCCTGCTATAGCTCAATTGGTTTATTACATTACTTTCATAAAATAATCATGTTTTAATTGTTTTTAATGTTATTGTTGTAGTAATATGTGAATTAGTTATGGTTATAGTAAATAAATATTTTATTGGAGTTATGATGACGAGCTCACCCTTTTGGTCCATAGTTATGAGTTATGACACCAAATTCAGACATTTAAGCATGGTGCCAATTTGGTCGTTTCCAGGTCTGAAGTTTAGGTTGTAACACAAAGTTCGTGTCTGATTTTCGAGTCGTATCATAAATTATCATAGTACATTTCATGCAACAAGAAATTCTTATAGTCATCTCCGATAATATTGATGCGGCCATGCCACACATGGTAGTATGTTACATTATATAGTCTAGTGTTTGGATGTTGGATAAGTACACCATTTTTCTTAGGGTTAAAATTTGCAACAAAACGAACACAAAAGAGCACATTGAATGCCGGTGATTGAGAAAAGAAAATGGTATATTTTGACTACATTTAAATATAAATCAATGAATCATTTCTAGTATCAGAAGTGACAGTTCCGATCGTGTTCGTGTCGTTTTGCGATACGAACCTATCAATCCGAACCCGATCCAAAATGACATGTATATTTTAACAATTTGAATAATCCATTTATTTATATGATTGTATTTGTTTAAGTTAATTTCAACCTGAAAATATAATTTACATTCGCAAGACATTTTTCTAAAATTCAATCATAATCATAACTTCAATCAATCAAAAGTATCACAAACACAACAATAAACACAAACTAGCATAATGAGTTAATTGTATCATTATAGGTGGACCTGAACCCAATCTGATTATTATTTGATTCATTCGTGTTCGACCTGATTCTGACCCGAACTTGTCAAGCTTAAACCATAACCGGCTTGTAACGTATTAAATTTGTGTCGTACTTTCATATCTATCAAATGCAGGTTTGCACCCTAACTAAATTTTTATTGTCAATATACATACATTATATTTTAGGGTTGTGGGGTAGAGGTGGCAGCTCGTGCGGGCAAGAAATGATGGTGGCGACGTGAGGGGGTGTGTGCCCTTAGAAGCTTTTTCAGCACAAAAGAATCCCATTACAACTGTAACTATACCCCCTTCAACTTATATATGCTTCTTCCCTTCAAATTATTCCACCCTTAAATTATGTCACTCTATTACAATCAATTATGACCCACCTCACGTGACTCTCACATGCCTACTGTAGATAGACACGTGAACATCACATGCCGTGACTATTCCTTCTACACACAATCTCACACTAAGCAATCACAGTACAGTTTTACACTCAATTTCACACTAAACATTCACACTCCCGTATTAATCCATCATAGTCAGTTTGTGATAGAGTTGGCTTAATGCAATTCGCTACATTATCATCTGCCTTATATTATTATTATCAATCAAATAAATAGTTGCGGTCTAGTTTTGGTATGCTGGGAGATCTCATCACCGTTAAAACCAAATTCCTACGTAAACAAATGTAGTTAAAAAGGTTCAAATGCGCTAAACATTTATCAAGAAGTGAGTTCCAGTTTCATTTGATTGTTAATCGATTGAGATTGCACGAACTTTAATCTAATCCAACACAGAAGCTGAATATATATATATATATATATATATATAAATATTATTACTTTTTATGCGAATCCAATCAATGATTATCATTTCATAGTAAAAAGGTTAAGAGTTTGAAAATGCCAATGTGGTGGTGTACCATGAACTATTGGTGCTATTTCCTGATTATAGGGGAATTTTCATGCAACCAATTAACTCGTAAATTTCATGCAAGTCCTTTCACATTGCTCATTTGAGTATTAACCAGTGGATTTGTGAGCCATTCGACGTGTAAATGATATCGTGTAGTGAAATCACCATATCATCATGCATGATCCAACAATATTGTCCCAGTTAGAGTGTATTTAGCTGAGTTTTTTTTTTAAGTTCTTATATGCTCCTAAAATGTTTTTAGAGTTTATAAGATGTTAGTTCTTATTTTTGTGTAGTGTTTAGATAAACTAAGATAATAGATCTTATAAGATATTAGTAATGATAGTTATGTAGTTAAAACGATCAAATCAAGTGATCAAAATCAAAAGAGGTTGCTAGAACAAGATTTATTTTGAAAATAAGTTAGGATCTGCATATTTTCTTCAGACATCTTATAAGCTCCTAAGATTTTATTTTGAGATGAAGTTCTGTAAAAAAAAAAAAAGTATCTTATTTTGAGAGCTTATAAGTTATTTTTTCAAAAAGTTTACCAAACACTTTTAAAGAGCTTATAAGATGTTTGAGAGCTTATAAGTTCAAGCAAACACCATGTTAGTTATGTAGTACAAAATTGGCGGCATGTAATGAGCCGCCTTGTGATATTTAACGGAAACGGTGGTGCAGAAAATCTCTTCGGCAGAGCATCGCTGAAAAGATTTCTGACCAAGTTTTCATTGAGACACACTCTCCTCCAAATGTTAACACTGAAAGCAATTAATGAGCAAAATTTAGAGATGATAATTCGAACTTCTATGATTTACAAAAGACTACTGGAAAATAAAGATGACATAAGTCATCACTATACTAGAAGTGCCTATGAGTGAGATTCGAGGAACATCAACCAATATTAACTGACCGCTAAAATCGTGACGAACTCAGAAGTTGGAGCTGGATCCTGGCTTTTAGCTCACGAAAAAGCCAACCGCGCATTCTTTTCTCTTGACTGCAAAGGTTTCAAACAAACAACATTAAGACGATTTATTCCTACCAGCTGAAACAACTCATCTGATGCATCCATCAACAGCAAGTGGTTTTTCTATTTATTCCTCTCAGGGGCCCTCTTTTAGGGCCTATAGCTCTTTCCATGTAGCCTGTGGTTTTAAGCATTTGAACATAACAAATTTTCTAGATTTTCATAGATAAAACAACAGACGTCTTTCAGCCTACATGCTAACACCACTCATCTGATTCTGTGGAGCAAGATATTTTTCTATTTATTACTCTTCAAGACCTCTTATGGGCATAGCCCTGTGATCTTAGACCACTCAATAGCAACATTAATACCAAAATGTTTTTCCCGTATACCAAAATCTTCGGGCAGAGAGAAACAAAACCTATGAGATAAAGCAATATCGTAAATTGTTCACCATTATCTAAGAGTCTGCAATATAGACAAGGCCTAATAACCTAGCATGTACAAGGAAAAACTTCGACTAACAAAAAAGTAAAAGTAACAAGGATAAATACACGAGAGGGTATACAAAGGGCAGACTGAGTACTGCCTTCGCATAAGATCTATTACCAGAATAAATACAAGGGAAAATACAGGTTAAGAAAGAAAGAAGGACAGCACCCATGGGGATTTCTTTTCTTCTCTTTATTTTCTTTTTTCCTTCTTTCTTTCATTTTCTGTGAGTGATGAGGGGGAATACGGAAACTTACTCAATATTCAATTTGGGAGTTTGAGTAGCTGAAACCTTGTGAAAAAGAACCTTGATGAGCAAACTGCCAAAGTCATCCAAAGTGAGATAATAATGACAACAGTTTGTTTTCTAGTGATGTTAGTAGGGTATTAATACTGCTAACAGCTCCTTAAGTAATGATTGCAGCAAAGAAATCAAAAACAACCTGTGTATCAGAAACTATCTGAGTTCCATTTGTATCTTTCTTTGCAGATCCATCAGCACCCCTTGCAGGCCCCTTGGTGTCACCCTGCCGATAGGTCACAATTTATCGTGATACTATAAACAAGCAAAAGATGTTAAGAAAAAGATACATGGATACTTTCATACCTCTAACTGAAACATTGAGGTCGTTCCAAAAAATCAACGGAGACGCCCAAAAAAACAAAGAATAATGCTGAGGGTTAGATATAGTATGGAAAAAACAAGCAAATAAAAAGACTAAGAAGAATATATAAATACGACTCTTTAACTAATCTTTTTCTCAATGCAAATCATGTTGAAACTACATGAAAGAATAAAAATTGAAATGGCTTCCTAAAGGAATAGAAAACGGGAGAAAAAGAAATATCAACCAGAGAACATAGGGGAGTTCTGATACCTCTCTATACCTAGCCAAATAGACCTTCAACGGGTCTACATAATCCTCAAAACCTAAGGTTGCCATTGCCCACAACAAATCATCCCCATTAATTGTCTTCCTTTTCTCTTTTTGGCACTTGTCACTTGCTCTATTCAACATATACAAACCAAAATGAAAAGTGAATCGTAAAACATAAAAATCTCAGAACAGCCAGTTCAGTTCCAACCAACTAATGAATGAATAAATTCCTCACGTAAGTGAACAAGCGGACAGATAGTTATGCCCTTTTGAAAATACCGAAGCATTTAATAAACAATAGACAGATATACATAACGGAAACCTACCCTTCCCAGCTTTCATAAGAAAAGAGACCTCTTAAAAATTTGAGATGGCAAAAGTAGCCTTAGTACTTTTTCGAAGACTAGGTACCAGTATAAGCATCAACAATAATTTAAAGTTTCCAAAAAAACTTGTTAAATCAGATTCCCCATGCACATAAAAACACCAGGCTTATATGGTAGCTAAAATCATGTTGACCATAAATGGATGAACATAGAGTGAATATAATCTGTTAGTTAAAAACCAAAAGAATCAAAGGAATATTGTTTCAATAGTTGATCATACATAAATTTCTACTACAATGGCGGCCAAATCCAAAGGTAATCAACCCAACAAAGAAAGAAGCAGTAATAAGGATGTAACCTATTTTTGGATCACCTTTTCATAGCTTTTACCAAGACAACCAGTTGCAACACAAAAGCTACTTACTCGCTAAGGTCTCATTGACTCTACAAATATGTATGAGCTCTTTTTTTTATATTACTCCTAAACAACTGGATAAACTAGTAACGATAGACCAGAATCACTCTGATCAGAACGACGTATCTTAGAAGGAAACTGAAAATCAAAATTAGAACGACATGGAAAACAATAGCAACTGCTGATAATGACAAAGGTGGAACTCAGACCAGATTCTAGCTGCAAGGTGGAACAAAAAACCAAAAACTTGCAAGTTTTCTAAAATGTCAAAGAAACTCTCTTTTTTTCTCCAGCTATTCACCCCTTCTTTCAAACATACGTTATTGGCCCCACCTTATTGAGGACTGTTGACTAGTTCACGTGCTACTGGGGCAAAATGAAAGTTTGCAAATATAATGGATGAGACAAAGTCAAATTTCCTGCTATATTTACGAGAGAAACTGTTGCCTATGCGGGGAAACAATCGTATCTCATTTCTAAATCAACAAATGACCATATTATCATTCTGGATAAACACCATGATTTTATTCAAGAAGTTTTACAATCCCTAAATCAATAGAGTTAAGGGTCTCCTGACCCAAGCTCAGAAATTAATTATATGCTCACAGCTTCGATATGGCCACATTGATCCTTCCTCTGCGAAACTCACGGTATGCTAACAGCTTAGTATATGTTCCTGGAACCCTAAAGTCATAGACGACCTGTATATGCATATACCATGATAAACACACTAGGTAACATATTTAAAAAGCATGACGTTCTCAATAATGAGTAATGTCATCATCGCAGGAAGTAAAGCCAACAATCTTAAACATGGGATAGCCCACCACTTCTCAGCCAATTGACAAAACACAGACACCAAAAAAGACAACCACAGGAGTAAGTATACTTATTATTTAAAACAGAAAGTTGCTTTTCCTTAAAAATCTTATAAGTTACTAGAAATTTAACAGAGGTAGAGACAATTGAGAAGAATTGCCATAATTAATGTATGCAAAACATGCTTGACTTAAAAGGCATACGTAATTCCTAATTTACCCACACAAAAAGTTTAAATTTACATACAAGTTGATGCTCTTGCCAGTCTCTACCTGTCGTCTTATGTAAACAAAGTAAATTGACAATTCATACACATGATGCGTAGAATGATACTTCATTCGAAATAAATCCACACGTCTCAAAGTTCCATACTACCACATGCATAGTATAAAAACCAGAAAGATATAATATCCATGCATGACGTATAGAATTTAACATAATGAAGTGCTAATTAAACAGCACAACATAACACATTTATATATCATAATAATCTCATCCAGAAAGACAAAAAACGGAGTTACTTGAGATCAAGGAATAATTCTATGGACTCCACAGATCTTAGTTCCTTTTAGTTCAAAAAAGTATTATTAATAAAATCAACAAGGCAACAAATGCTAATTATAGAATACCAAGAATATAAACATCTGCATATGCAAGAATCCCTCCCCCTCCCTCCGGCATGAACACAGAAGCAGTAATTTGTCAGCACTAAAGTGTACCAGCGGTTTCACATATTATAAGCTTCAAAAATCAGAACTTTTAGTAAATTGGCAGCAGAAATTACACTTAGAATCTCAGAGCACTAGAACCATACACGAAAACAAATACCGATTGCATATTCTATTTGGATACACAAACAACACATAAAAACTATGATATGAATTTGGGAAAATAAACCCTTAATCATAAGTGTTTGTTTATCTGTGGTAATGTACTCATACACGCAATATAAGTTTGATTCCTAGGAACCATGAATTGTACCAGCAATAACGAAAGAATGACGCACCAAGAAGCATGCCTGAGTACAAGAACTAATGAGCTCAATCAATCAGACAGAAAACGAAAACTCAAATTCAATCATGGACAGAGTAAAATCACATTGAAAAAATGAGCTCAAGCAGATCCAATTCAAAACAGAAACACAAAAACAATAAACATTCTGACAAATGAACGAATACTCATAGCTTTTAAGCACGTACTCGCTGGTGATGAAGCTGATGAACTCAGATACACATTCCTGAACGGTGTCCTTCGCATCCTTGGCAATCTTCCCATTGGCAGGCAAGGCCTTTTTCATGATGCGACCAATATTCGCAATCGGAAGGAAGCGATCCTGCTCACGCACGCTCAACGGCGAGCTCTGATCCCCGCCGCCACCGCCGCTCTCGTAGCTGCCGCTGCCACCGGCAATGCCATGGCCACCAGGACTGTCCGCCATCCTTTTAGCACAAATGAAACCCTAGCCAAATACAAAAAAAAAAAAAAAAAGTTCACCATAAAAAGGAAAATTCACAAGCACAATTATTTTTCATTTAAAAAACAAAAATAAACTCAACCTAGTTCATGTAATTCATATATAATACAATTACATGATCAGAAAATAAGTATATGTTCACAAACAGTGAGCGTGTTTGTGTGTGTTTATGAGGAGGGCACCTTGCTTGGGGTGGTTGATTTGTATTTGGCGCGGAGAAAACAGAGAGAGAGGATTGGGCGATGGGATTGGAGAAATCTGAGAAAGGAAGATCGGACGATGGAGAGATGAGGAAGGAGACTTCTTTATTAATACTGCTCCTTTTTAGTACCCTATTCATGTACCGCAAACTACGAACCCAGCTTGGGTAGGTTTGTTAAAATTCAAAAACTTATTAGCCAATTATGAATCAAATTTTTAATTTTGAAGTCAAAATTGGATCTAGTATATTCATTTGTAATTTAAAAATATTAGAAACTATTTTAAATATATTTTATTATATATGTAAGTTTGTGTTTAATATACATATTATATATAAACATATTACATATTCAAAACATACGAATAAAAAAATAAAACGAATCTGTATGGAACAAATTATGTTACAATACAAATTTAGAAATTAAAATTAGGGGTGCAAAGAATTTAATATTTTTTATTCGATTCGGTGTTGGAATTCGTATATGAACATTTTTAAGAATGAAAATTCAAATAAGAATATTTATTCAAATTCGTATATTATGTGAATATAGGAATAGGAATATATTATATATATTTATACAAATCGCTTATATATAATCATTATATATGAGTATATTTATTTATGTAAATTATTAATATATAATAAATGTGTTGGAAATAAACTTGATTTGATCCAAACAAATTATACATAGAAAATAAAAAATAATACATTTTTCTCCCTAAAATTACTTATATGGCTATAATTCAATATTTTCAAAATTATATATGTAAATCTAAAATTCTAAATTTGAACATTTATAACTTTTAAATTTAAATTTATATTCTCAAAAAAGAAAATATTTAAATTTAACATGTAAAGTTAATCTATCATTATTTAAGAAAAGTTGTGCATAGTTTATAATTAAATCGCATTAACAAAGTTATACAATTAGATTTAACATACCATTTAGAAATTTAATTTATATCTTAAATAATCTAATCAAATTTCGTGATATTTTCTTATTTAGAATAAAAACCGAAAAATTAAATTAGGTAATAAATAAAACAAATACAAATAGAACTTTGTCAAGAAACATGGCTTGTTTCGTAAAGTTAAAGACTTAAAAATGAGGCACATGAGTATTCGAAAAATATATTTACTACTAATATGTAATAATAATAAAAATAGATATATAATAATATAATTAGATTTATTTTTTAAAAAACAAAAATGGGAGGCTAGTCCTAACTCTTGACGGGCTTTGGCCTTCACGGTCTGGGTAAAAAAAATACGAATTTAAATGGGCCAAAATAACTTGTCCCTAATCATATTTTTTTCTCGGTTTAAATGGCTCGGGCCAATAGAACGCCACCCATTTAACATCTCTAAATAGTGATAATTATTATTTATGCCAATATACATTAAAAAACAATATTTAACCAATTAGCGAAGATCCAGCAGACCATGCTAAAGTCAAAGTGGACTTCTTATTAGTTTCGTTTATGATATAATTAAGAACAAATATATCATGCGAGTATGAAATACCAATGATCTAATGGCGGCTGACTAGAGACGAAATTTATAGTCAGCTACCTTAAGAGTACTACCCTAAGCCAACATTTTGACATGTGTCTCATGTCCCATATTTGGTAGAAGTTCACACAAAAAGGAAAGAAAACATTAAAATGGGACACACACGACAATTGAAAGGCTTATGATAGTACCCTTAGGGTAGCATCGACTAAACCGTCCATGACTAGGCAAATATGACATATGTCAGAATCTAGACAATTCACATATCACATTACCTCCCAACAATAGCATCGAGTTCATCCGCATAAAGAAAAGAAAAAATAAAAAATATAAATAAAAATTATATAAAGGGCCAATAAAATGGTAGGATCCACGTAGAATCCATCCATCATTATAGCTCAGTTGGTAGAGCCCAGACCATTGACCTCAACTGGTTGACTCGCGACCAGCTCCGACTGAGCTCGTCGGCTCGGGAGGACTAATGTCATGCCACAGGTCTGTTAAATCTAACTACATCAACCAGACAGACACCTTTCTGTAACTAAGACATCCTTGGAAACTAAAGAATTGGGTTAAATTACAAAAACCCACCGCTGAGGTTCACTCAAATTTACAAAATTCTTCCATGACATCTGCTTCTTTTACAAATTGCACCTTTTGACGGGGTATTTGCAAAACAAATACAACTTGACAAAGTTGTTCAGTTTTTCGCAAAGACTACCCTCCTTCCCGTCTCGATCATGGATGGCAGCATTGGCACTTCTCGTTTTCTTGGCGTCCTCTAAGCTGGTGAAGATCACATGATTGGCCGTCTTTCGTCAAATGAAGTAACAGGAAATGCCTCAACGCCCACTTTTTGCAAAACTTCCTCCTGCCACAAAAACGAAACTAGCGAATTACTTCCTCGTATTGAAGGAATGTGTTACAATGCAGATCAGAGAATGTTGAAGGAAATTTACTGTGTTCTTGTTAGAAATATGTAATTTTAAAAGATAACTGGATTTTTTTGTAATTAAGTTAAACCTCAGGGGTAATTTTCATAATTATCCGTAAATCTGACTTGAATCTTACAAACGGTATACTGTATCAGTAAACACAACAGCCTGAAATCGAGGAATTGCTCATATACCAGTCTGTTTTCATTGCCTTGAGATTGCTGGAATTGGAAACGCGAAATTTAATTATTTGAAAACAAAAACACGTAGAATAAAGTTATGGGAAGGCAAAGGCATCAACAAAGGAAAACCCAGGCGAGCTTCTTAATCAGGCACGAAACGACAAAGCTAATCTATTCACCTGCAACATTGATGTGATCCTCCCTGGGCCGTCCTGATCGAAAAACAGAAAGCATCATTAATAAATTCTTTAAATTAGCTCAGACTCGTAGTCGTTCACTGTCATTTCAAATTCACGCACCTCAAATCGTTTCTCATCCCATGTTATCTCCTTCCAAGTCTTTGATTCTACAGAATTCCATGCATTAGGAGCTTGGATTGTCTCCACATGTTGTAAAATCCTAAGACCATCTGCCAATGTGACACAAATCAGATTTGATTGCTAATAATACCCGTGAAGTTCAGTCTAATTATAAAAAAAAACAGCTATCTTTCAAATTTACAAATATCCCCGTGACATTAGCTTATATATTGCAAATGGCACAACGAAGAAGAGGGGGTGTTTGTCGAGCAAATATAAACCTCACGGGGATGTTTGTAATACCTTAAGGGGCATTTGTAATTTTGAAAGATAAATGGAGTGTTTTGCAATTAGGTTAAACCTCAGGGATCGTTTTGTAAATTGCCCTAAATATTTACAAAACCTCATCAAATAAATAAATACAGACCAACTCTTTTCCAGATTTTATCGAAAAGGAGAGGCTAGTTTCACTGATAAATGTAAAACTCTTGAGTGCAAAAAACCAACAGTGAGACCAACAATCACATACTATGTCATCTGGCATCCCAAAAAGGAAAACGAGATTTGTTTAAACAGGTCATAAATACAACATGCAATTTTCAAGGTGTTGTGAATTTGATTCATAGGCATTAAAAGCAAGAGCCACACAAATCATACGCATAAATGACAGCAACACGGACTTAATGTTACTCCAATTAAAACAATAAAGCACGGAACAGAACTATGAATAATGCAATCGTCCAAATTCTAGTTTTCGAGTAACTACTGATAGGCTAAAAATATCAGATGTGTAAATGAAAACAATTCCAATTAGACACCATACTGAAATACCACTACTAGAAGTCAAGACTTGCTACATCAAAATGCTACTGTACAAACTTACTTGTGACGAATGCTTCCGTCCACAATTCATGTTTTGACCATGATGGTGCAACTTCTCGAAAAGGGATTCCAATTTTCAAGCATATGCTGCAATTGTAAAACTTGCATCAAGATATTTTTCATAATATGACTCTAGACGAACGCGAGTCTGTGTATTTTTTATTATGTTTTATGAAAAAATACTCGCCAGAAATTATGTACTTACTAAGAGAGTACTTGATGAAAGACATTTGCATGCATACTTTTACTACGCGTGAGAAAGAGATAGACTGTTGGTTGAAAGGAATGGACTTACTCTTTAATCACTTGCCGTAAAACTCCAGGAAGTACACCATCACTCACGGGAGCTGTCTGAACTTCAATGCATCTCAAACTTTGTAATTCATTCGGCTCAACAGTGTTACCATCTCCGTGTTCCTCCTGCAAAGAAATATTCAAAATGTACATGCCTATAAAACCCACGATCCATCATGACTTTATATTGTAGGAGAAAGACACTTTGGCTGAAAGTTGAATTCATAAGTTTTCAAACGAAAATTGGATCCACAATATTAGGCATTAAAAGATACCTTTGGAAACAGTTATGTCCACACAGATTGACAACAAAGTGGAAACAGATTTAGGAGCTAAAAATGTATACAAGTCAACTCAGATTATAGAGAACCGGTGGATAAACATAATACTACTAAATTACACCACAATTAACTTATTTCACTCGCATAACTTACTCTCATGAATCACCTCCTTGACATGGAAACTCATTATTTTATTATATCTAAAATATAATATATCTAAAATGAACCCAACGTGGGTTTTGGAAATTGTCAACTGTTAAAGCAAGTTTATCAATCACTTCTGAAATAGTATACTCATAAAAGTCACTAACCGATCACCAAAATAATCTTAGTGGTGCAAGTTAAGTTTCCCGCGCTTTCTTTAAACATAATCCTACTCTTAAAAGACACGTGGCATGTCACTTAGTAACTCGAGCCAAAACAATAAAACTTAACAGAAAACAATTCAGGAAGTAAATATACCCCTCACCTTGAGACAGACAACAAAAAAATTCGTCAAACAGCCTTCCAAAATCCGTTCACCATCATTCGACAACAATAGCTCAGTAACAGAAGGTGGCCTCAGCTTCTCCAAAGGCTTCCTTAGCCTACCTAGAAAAGATATATCAAAAACAATGCACATACCATGAAATTATCCAACGGATAAAATATCTACCCCTTCTAACAACTAAGAATTAAAGTTCATCAAACTTGGAAAAGAATTATCAGCTAACCATCTGGCTCGTCAGTCGGCATGGATAAACACACAGAAAACCAAGTCTAAAGTGCACGAATAAAATGCTAAACATCAAATTCCAACAAATCACTTTCAATCAACAATACACACGATATATTCCCATTAAATTTGTCCACAACATTTATACCTGACCCAATCTGAATACTTTGCGTTCGCAAAATCCCTTCCACGACCAACCACTGCCAAACGTGCTGCATTCTCTTTAACACCAAAAACAGGCGGAACGTATCCGCCTACATGTAAATACACATCCAAAGCCTCAGAAATCCTCTCCTCATCAAAACCACCCTGCAAATGTATCAAATTCTCCGTATTTCCACTCAAAAGCGTTGTTATTGCCAATTCCTCCCCAAATTTCCTCTCTTTTACAACAAAAGGCATCACTTTTGTCATAGAATCATTAACTAGACACCGAATTACCGAGTCCCACATCATTTTTCGGTTCGACAATTCCCGAAATCGGGCACTGAGATTTTCGGGCTTTCGGAATACAAGCTTTGGGTTGTCTCTCAACAACAATTTGAAGGAATCTGATAGCCTATGTAGATGTCTCTCCCAAAATAGGATTTCTGAGCCATTGTTGTGTGTACGAGTGGTTGTATATGCACCTGAATATCAAAGCCAATCAGTTTATCAAAACCCCAATATTTAAATCCACCACAATTTCTTTAACCCTAATTAATTCTCTTTCTTCCTCGTGATTGCAGTTTGAAACGTATGAGAATTCAAGAAAAACAGGGAACATTTTCAGGTAAAATAAAAGAAATGTTGGCAGCAGTTCACCTGGGTGAGCTTCAAGAAAAGCCGCAACTGAGGGAGTGTCTGCCCCAGGTAAAACGACACCGTTTCTGAACAGAAATCTGTTACCATGAGACATTGGTGTGTGCCTCTGTGTGTGTGTGTGTGTGTGTGTGAGAGAGAGAGAGAGAGAGAGAGAGAGAGAGAGAGAGAGAGTGATTGGAAGGAACCAGCAGAATCGCGTTTCTTGTTACAAGTCTTCCAAAAAGCGCTTTTACAATATCTCCTTTGAAATTTCGCGCTTTTCTTGGAGAGATGAACCGTCGCCGTGGTGGCTTCATTACAATTTTTACAATCGCTTCCAGGGTTTACCAAATTTTTTTCTTAAAATGGTACAAAGTTTCAGACTTTCTTAATACGCACATTTTTGAAACCACATTCAAACAGTCGTCTCCTTAAAATGGAAAAACTTTCAATACAGAATCTGACACACCGATTCCAATCCATCGCCACCCCAAATGGTGTCTCTACGTCAACAGTCACCATTTTTACACCAATATATACACATACATATACAGATGCATGTATCTGTATATCCCTGCACAAAATTTCAAGAAGAAAAAAAAAGAAAATGGATGACTCTTCGAAAACCCAATCTCTTTTTCCAATGGAAACCTGCCCACAAGTCTCTGACGAAGCTTTCAATCTCTTTCACTCCATAGACAGAGAGCTTTATACCCGTTTGATTGGCAATCTGCGTCGGGACCCGGCTGAGTCGATCCAAGTCATGGCGTTTTGGATGTGGCTTGAGAAAGAAAGCAAAGACATGAACTTTATCAAGAGAATGTTAACTCTGCCTCTTGGTTTGTTGAACGAAGTTGCGGATGAAACGGTGACGTGTTTGAGGTGCGTGGAGAGTGATAGCTTTTTGTTCGGAGATGGGAATGGTAATGAGATTACTTTGTTGCCGGAGCTTTTGCG